>CAOLHI010005825.1:0-52703 GCA_948474755.1 Ctenosaura bakeri | reverse complement strand
CTTCCCCCACTTTTCGTTGTTGGTAGTCAGTATTGCTGTTTAGCTCGCTTGGGATTAGCCCCAAGCTGTCCTTGTCCCTGTCTATTACTTTGATACTGTCTTGCAAACTGTGGTTTTGATCTGCTCCATTGAAACCTGCCTGATCTATATTCTGAATTTCTTCCCGTATAACCATATGCTCTTCCACCTCGAAAGGAGTAATTAGAGCTCCTAAAGCCTCTTCTATCTAATTTCCTTTTTTGAAGGGTCGGCATTACTTGTTTTTTATCCTTCGTCTCCACCAATATCTTTTCCAATGCAGTAGAGCCAAAGAGCAGATCACCCTGATATGGTACATATGCCAAATTACTACAAGACTTCTGATCTACCTCCCAATGTCTCAACCACAGAGAATGTCTCACCACTGTTAATAGGTTTATGTTCTTTGCTGCATATGCCGTAGCATCCAACCCGGCATCTGCAATATATTTAAGAACCTTCTGTATTCGCTCCACTGCCTTTATTAACTCATTCATTGACAGATCTTATGCCTCTAAGATGTCTTGAGACCACAGCACTGCTGCCCTGGCAAACATCGAAGCAAGCTGTCGATGCCTTAATCGTTGCCAAGGAAGCCTCGTGCGCTTTCCTCAGACAAGACTCTGCCCTGTGCTCATCCATTTCCTTAAGCTGGGTGTCTCCCTCCCTGGGGAAAATCGTACCAGACACCAGTCCTACAATAGGAGCATCCACCGGAGGCATCTTTAAGAATTTCACATCCTGTTCCTGGAAGGAGTATAATTTATTATTGCATGACAGATTCTTTCTTGTATTTCCCCGATTATTCCACTCTGTGGTAATCATGTCTTTGAATAAATCTGGCAGAGGGAATTCTCGGGCTGACAGGAGGATCAATCCACTACGTCTGGGTTTTGATCCTCGTGCCAGCCTGACGCAGGAGCCGTCCTCAAGCTAGAATTCCAAAACCATTAAACCAACTCCTGTCCCTCTCCTGGCAGTTTTTTGTTTCTCCTGGTGTTCAGTAAGACGCGTTTAAGTCCCTCTATGGCGATATAGGAACAAATATAGATATTGGATTAGATTTGAGGTGCCTTAGAGAGAAGAGACTTGAAGGAGGAGAAATGGCAACTGAAAAGCCTCTGAAGCAAAAACAGCCCTGACAGACGAAGTGTACCGTAGCACCAATGATTTGAGCTCGGACACTAATAAATAGACTACCGTCCAGATGACCGTTGTATGACGGCTCTTGGACATGAAAATCGGAGCAAGGGCGCAGAAAACAACTACACAGCAACCTGCTGAGGAGCAGCGCACTGCCAAGCTCCGTAAGTGTACCGTAACACCAATGGTTTGGGCTCGGACACTAATAAATAAAGTACCGTCCAGATGACCGTTGTATGACGGCTCTTGGACGTGGAAATCGGAGCAAGGGCGCAGAAAACAACTATGCAGCGACCTGCTGAGGAGCAGCACGCTGCCAAGCTCCATAACATTTTCCTGTCCTCCACGGTGTGTGAGGCCGATGATTTAAAACTCGCTGTCAGCAAAGGGCCTTCAACCGGAGCAAGAAAACGACTACGCAGCAACCTGCTGAAGAGCAGCGTGCTGACAAGCTCCGTAATATTTTTTTCTGTCCTCCACTGAAAGTGAGGCAGATGATTAAGAACTCGCTGTTAGCAAAGAGCCTTCGACCATTTCTTCAGCCTCTAAAAAGGTGAGGAAACAGGATAAGCAAGGGGGTTAGAAGCTCCCAAAAAATCCAGCAGCGAGAGATAAACTTACAGGTAAGAGTTTCGGACGCCATCTAGGAAAGGCAAACTCTAAGATGGCGTTGTGTGAGGTAACTGACCACTCAAAGGCTGACGACGCCATCTTGAGTGTGGCACCGCATGCGCTCACTGAGGTAACTGGATACTCAAAGGCTGACGACGCCATCTTGAGTGTGGTGCCGCACGTGCTCACTGAGGTATAAGGCCACTCAAAGGTGGACAGCGCCATTTTGAGTGGGGCGCCATGCGTGCACACTAGCTCAGCCTCAAAAGGTGACGAGGCTGCGGGCATTCTTAAAACTACCACAGCAGCCTCAGCAGAAAATGGTGCAGCTGAACCAGCCACCCAGAAGCTGGATGTTTTCCTCTTGTCCGGCGGAACCTAGCCAATTCCTGCAAAGATGGCTGGTGAGTGCTTGGCAGCACAGGCCCAAACCACAGTAGGGACCACTGAAGGTTTGGAGGCGGTGGTAGCACAGTTTCAATCAGTGCTGATCGCACATCAAATAATAATTTCACAAGTGGCAGCACGGCCATACAAGCAGGTTGCAATTCTGATAACCAAAATAACTTACAAACGCAACTACAACAGCAATTGAACATTAGTAGGCCAGTAAATGTGAATTCTAATGGCCAATAGACGGCGTCACATGAGGATTTACAGATGAAAGGAGAAAAGTATTTTCTTTACAGAAACCGTGGCAGCAACAAAACAAAAAAAAGAAAAGAAACCTTTGTCCTCTCAGTATAAGGAAAATAGCAAAACTGTTTCAGAGGAGGAATTTCTTAGTAATGCTTATGGAAGATGGTGATGCGCAATTCTCAGACATAGAGGAAGACAATGGATCAGAGACAAATAGGATGTTTTGAAGCAGATTTCTTTAAGGGAACTTTGAGAACAGTACTTCTAACATTGGAATTAGATAGTGACAAGGACACCTTGAAAAAAGAGAATAAGGAATGTAAACTAGCATCACTCTTTAGGAATAATGAGGCGAGAAACATGTAGTTTCCCATGCCTAAAATGCACAAGGAGGTTATTACGGTTCCATGCCAAGTTATATTCTATTCCGAAAGAGCATGAGGAATTTCTAAAAGTCTCTCCTGTGGATGCTTTAATAGCAAAATTGGTTTCGGGGCTGTTCTCCCTAGGGGGGGGGACACCCAGCTGAAGGAAATGGATGAGCGTAGGTAAGATTCTGTACTGAGATAAGTTCATGAAGCAGTGTCGGCTACTGTTAAAGAATCTGCTGCCGCTTCAATATTAGCTAGGGCAGCGGTAATGTGGTCTCAGGACATTCTGGAGACCCAGAATTTAATATGCAGGAGCTCTGGAAAGCAGTGGAGCGGATTCAGAAGGTGCCTAAATAGGTAGCAGATGCAAATTTAGATTCCGTAACCTTGGCAGCACGGAACATAAGCATGCTGATGGTAGAAAGCCGGCCATTATGGCTGTGTTGTTGGGAAGCGGACCAGAAGTCCTGTAAAAAAATTGGCTTACGTTCCTTTCCAGGGAGAACTCCTGTTTGGAACTAAGACCTTGGAGAAAAAACAAGTTATGCCACTTTACATATAGAACAGGTAATAATCAATGGAACAGACCTAGACTTCAATGTGCAAAATGATTCCAATATAACAAACAAGGCCAAGGAAAGAAACAAGGCCAAGCAAAAGAAAACTCTATATTGATTACAAAAATCAAAAAGTGGCGGGAAGACTTCTGTCTTTCGGTTACAAATGGTCTCAAGTAACATCAGACTGTGGAGTGTTAGGAGTAGTAACCCAAGGTTACAAAAATTTTATTTTTTCCCCGTGAGACACCAAGAGAGACAGGTTTTCTGTCACCGACACTGTCAGCAGAGCAGGCCAAAAGAAAGGTGGTATTCCACGTGATAACTCACTTGCTAAACATAGGTGCAATAGAGGAGGTACCAAAAGAACAGAGGTATATGGGAGTATACTCTGTATTCTTCGTGGTCCGTAGCCAAAGTATAGGCCGGTGTTGAATCTCAAGTACCTCAGTTAAAAAAGGAAACCTTACAGACTATCAAGGAGAATCTGGTGTTGGGAGATTATATGGCATCGATAGACCTGAAAGAGGCATATCTGCACATACTGATGAGATCTGATGACAGGAGATACTTATGATTCAATTACCAGGACAAGCAATATCAGTTCAGGGCCCTGCCATTTGGCCTGGCATCAGCACCAAGAGTTGTTACAAAGCTGTGGATGCCACTGATAGCCTTCCTACGTCTACAAGGGATTCCCTTGTATCCTTATTTACACGACATCTGGGTAAAAGCACAATCAAAGGCCATTTTGACAGGACTTGGAATTGACTATACAGGTTCTGACAGACTATGGGTTCGTTTAGGAACTCGAATGAATACGGCAACAGGAAGGCTGTACCTTTCTTCCGAAAGGGTGGAGAAAGTTCAAATGGCAGTCCACAAGTTAAGGAGCACCTCCTCAATGGACTTAATGCAGTTGGCGAAAGTGCTGGGTCTGCTGGTGTCAACAACACAGTTAGTCCAGTGGACAGCTTTCATTTGAAACCTTTGCAACGATTGCTACTGAGACATCAGTTAGCAATTGCAAGGAGGAAACACTACAGAGTGGAAGTACCACAACATATCCGGATAGGTATGTCCTGGTGGCAGTAAATGTGGAATGTGACCTCAGGGATTCCTCTGTAAGTGCGGAAAACAGTACACATAACAACAGATGCGAGCCTGTCAGGTTGGGTAGCCCACTGCAAAGGCTATTCAGTACAAGGCCAGTGGTCTGCGGCTGACAGGAAGTTCAGTATCAACTATTTGGGGCTCAAGGCTGTCCGCCTGGCATTCCAAAAATGCCTGCACCTGATGAGGGGCTAACATGTAAAAGTGTTTACAGGCAATGTAACAACCAAAGCCTATGTATGCAAACAAGGCGGGTTGAATTCGATGTCCTGGTGATGGAGTCCACTCAGTATTCCGATGGGCTGAGAGAAATGTGCTGCCGCTTACAGCAGGACACTTGGAAGGAGAACTAAATATTCAAGTGGATTTACGGAGCAGGAATGCTCTGCATCCAAGGGAAAGGTTACTGAATGTGGAAGTTTTCCAAGAGAGAAAAAATTCTTGGACCATTACTAGTCGATTTGTTTGCTACTGGGAATAAATGCTGAATTAAAAAGGTTTGGAGACAAAGATGCCGAGACTTGCGTTGCGCTTTCAGCGAAGTAGCCTCCAGGGACTCAGTAAGTTTTTCCACCAATTCGTATTATTCAAAAAGTCTTGATAAAGGTTCGGCTGGAGAAGGCCTCAGTGATATTGATTGGTGCACTGTGGCAGACCATGGTTCCCACTGCTGCTACAGTTAGCTCGGGGGCCTCCGTGGAGGTTGCCTCTGAGGAAGGATCTCTTGAGCCAAGAACCAGTGTACCATCCAGACCCGGAGTGGTTGAGTCTGGCAGCTGGGAGATTGAGAGGCGATTTCTGACTCAGCAGGGTTACACGGACAGGGTAGTAAAAACTATCCTGGGCTCACACAGAGAGTCAACACAGAAAACATATGATAGGACATGGAATCCTTCACGAGACATCCACATATTAAGCGTTTCCTAAGAGGGGCGGCATTGTTGTCATTTACAACAGTACATAGGTTCCCGTCTTGGGACTTGAATCTAGTGCTAAATTCTCTAACGGTGCCACCATTTGAACCTCCGATAGAGACATCGTTGAGACTGTTATCTTTAAAGACTGTTTTTCTCCTTGATATTACATCTGCTAGGAGAGTATCAGAGTTAGCTGTGTTATCAATCAATGCAAACCTGTGCGTTTTTGACCAGGATAAGATGACGTTGGGGTTTGACCCTTCCTTCAAACCCAAGAGTTTGTCATTATTTCACAGACACAATTTATTCATTTACCAACATTTTGCCCGAAGCCGGTCCAACCTCTTGAGAGGAAGTTGCATACATTAGATGTTAGAAGGGCAGTAAAGGCTTACATACTCAGAACAAAGGAGTTCAGCAGAATCCTTGTTATTATCATACAAACCGAAAACTCTGGGTCAGCGTGCAAGCAAAGCAGTCGTCGCAGCATGGATAAAGAATTGTATTTTCTTATGTTACGACTACTCCAAGCAGCCGCGATCAGCCAATGTGTTGCCACATTCAACTAGATCTACGGCCACATCACTGGCATATGATTCTGCATGCTCTTTGGAGAATGTGTGCAATGCGGCTGAGTGGAAAGAGGTTAATACATTCATTAAACACTATAAGTTAGACAAGTATAAGTCAACCCAGGCTGTGTTCGGCTGCCGGGTGCTACAAGCAGCAGTTTAGTTAAAAGACTCACCCAGGGGTAAGCTTGGGAAAGTCCCAGACGTAGTGGATTGATCCTCCTGTCAGCCCGAGAATGAAGAGTTGGTACTTACGTGAACGATCATTCTGGGATGACAGGAAGAGCAATCCACACCCACCACTAGGATAAGGATTAGGAAGTATAGGTGGAATGTTAACACTTTATAGGTACGCTGGAGAAGTGAACTGCCAGGAGAGGGACAGCAGTCGGTTTAACGGTTTTGGAATTCTAGCTCGAGGACGGCTCCTGCATCAGGCTGGCACGAGGATCAAAACCCAGACGTAGTGGATTGCTCCTCCTGTCATCCCAGAATGATCGTTCACGTAAGTACCAACTCTTCATTCCATGCACCTAGACTCCTTCTTCCTTATTACTGCTGCTATCCTACAGTCTTTACCTGCTTTGTCCTGTTCTTCCTTAGCCTCATGTAGACCTAATGTTTGAAGCACCCTTCTTAAAATACTCCTAAAGGAGTCAGCCTCAAACATCCTATCTGAATCTACCTTTTCATCTTCCTCAGCATCAGAAAACTCAGTTTCCTCTGCTTCTACCAATTCTTCCTCATCTACCTCTTCAGCAGTGAAGGTGTCAACCTCAGGTTTATCAGAAGTGACCCCTCTTGCCTGCAGTGAATGTACTATTAATGCAGACTTTTCCCGGGAAGACCCCTGTTTTCCTTTTATGTTAGGTCGAAACTCAAATTCAATTCTCCTTTTCTTTAACTGGTGTACCATTGTTTCCTCATTATCCACAGACTCCTCGTCATTTAACCTTTTCTGACTGCCAGGTCTCTGAATGCTGGTCATCATTTGTGACTGTAAATCACGCTGCTGGAATGAGCTGCTTTTTCTGTGAGCTACCAGATGCTCATTTATCTCAATATGTTCAGCAGGAACTTGGTGTATTTGTTTTGGTAAAATTGCTTGAAGCTGTGAAGACACAGCCTCCTTGATCATAGACTGAATTTCCGTGCGCAAGTTCTCAATTACGCACGGCCTCTGACTTACTTGGCTGCCCCAGCATACCTGTTCAGGGTCACGCTGTGGGTCTGGCCCCCTCTGCGGCGCGTACTGCAGCCATCCCTCCATGAAACGCTGCATTTCTGCACTCCAGGGCCCATACTCTGCCGCTAACGCAGCCTGGCCATCTTCTACTGAGCCTGCCATTATAGGCATGGCAGCGCTGCGCACCTGAGCAGTCACCGTCGTACTCGGGCCTTTGGGATTGAGTGCTTGCATTGCCGCACCTAAGATAGCGTCCGAAGCCTTTGAGGGAGTGGCTGACCCCTCGGGTGCCATCTTGGAATTCTTATTCACCACACCTAAGATGGTGTCCAAAGCCTTTGAGGGAGTGGCTGAACCCTTGGGCGCCATCTTGGAATTCTTATTTCCAAGATGGCGGCTGCAACTCTCGGAGATAAGTGGCTTCGTACTGTCTTTTAATACCTTCTTCACTCCGTGTTTTTCCTTAGGTTTCTTTTTATCTGCCTTTTTCTCAGACTTTTTTCCCTCCATGGTTCTCTTTGCATTAGCTATTTTCCGCTCATCTGTCTCACTCTCGCTGGAGGACAGGAATATTTTTTGGAGCTCAGCAGCACATTTCTCATCCGAGAGATGCTGTACCAACTTCTGCATTGCTGCTCCAGTCATCTCGTCCGAAGCCTGCCTTGCGGTGGTCTTCTGGATGGAACATTGAACACCAGTGACCGAGTCCAACTCTGTGGTGCTGCGGATCACTTCATCTATAACATTGAGTTTCGTCGCTGTTGTCTTCTCCATACTGTTTTTTACCCGTCTAATTACTTCCTTTCTTAATCTGTTAATTTCCTCACTATCCTACATAGGAGAGGGACTCTAATGCGTCTTACTGCACGCAGGAGTACCTTACTGCACCGACAGGAAGTCGGTTTAACAGAATTCTGAAAGCTCGCAAACGGCTCCTGCGTCAGCTGGCACGAAGATCAACCCAGGCGTAGTGGATTGATCCTCCTGTCAGCCCGAGAATGTCTTCTAACTATATTCAGCCATGGTTAAAATTACATGCATATAAAAATCAGACATTTTTTCACCACAGCTCCCAGGTAATTGACAAACCAGTGCTCTTTCCTTCTTATTGTCCTGTTGGTTCCTTCTGCCCTCTTTTCCAAGGTAAGGGTAGCTCCTAGTGGAGAGGATAAGAATACTTCCTAACACATCCCCTCTCCTCAAATGGTACTTTAACTAGATTAGCATTCTGTTGCCACAGAAACCAACCAGATGCCACAGGCCAAGTCGCAGCAGAACTTCCCACTCAACAGCCTAGGCCCACATTTTCTGTTCACCAAAATGGCAAAATGAGAATGATCTGAGAGAGACAGAATGGATGAAAGTACAACAGTAACCCAGGGAAAGTAAAGACTAAGCCATTTCAGTGCAATGAAATTTCAAAAACTAGCTTGAATAATACATAGAACTGATGGAAAATGGTAACAGATGAGAGACACAGATCATCTGCTTTAGCAATTTAGAGGTAAAAATAAAAAAGAAATGGAGACAATTGTGGAAAGAAAGACAATACTCTTAGTATGGAAAATCAGAGTATTATTGTCCACTTTTTTCTTTGTTGAACGTCGTTTTGAAGCCCCTACCTTTTTGCAACAGTTGTCAAGCACTGACGTTCCATCAGGCAGAACAGTGACTAGGCGAGCTTGATTTATTCCAGTAATTGCTCTGTCTAGCTGCTCATAAATCCACTGCAACTGTTCTGTGGCAGATTTCTGAAAAGAATCCACAAATTGGATCAACAAAGAAAAAACTGAAAAGCAACTGATTTTGGGTTCTTGTAAGACTCAGTCAGGTATGTAACAATAGGAAAGTAAACACTAGCAGTGGCTTCACATTTTATTTTATTTTTCGGTCCTCATTCCTAATATTTTAGCAATTAAAAAAAAACAGTTTGAAGTATCCAAAGAGAAGAAACATGGCAAACTGAATTGGTCACATACCAAAAAAAATGTGAGTACAGGTAATAAAGGCAAGCATATAGATGTGAATGATCTTAAACTTCTCATGATGCAAATAACATAAATTCCAATACATCCATAGAGTTCTGAACAAGCAAGGAGGAACAGCCAAAATAACACATCTTGTACATAAACTACTGTTGCTTATGGTTGCAGGGAGGATCGTTAAGAACCATCATCGCTCCCTTCAGTGCATCTTTAACAATGATACAAGGGGTAAGCCAATATGACATATCCATAGTGTGTATCAAATGGTCTTGCAACACTTTACAAGAATTATACCCAAGTATAAAAATAAAAAGGAATATACAGTGGGCTCTCAGTATCCACTAGGGTTTGGTTCCAGGACCCCTCCTCCATGAACACCCAAATCAGTGGATGTTCAAGTCTCATTTTGTACCATGGTGTAGAAAAATGGTGCCTCCTATATAAAATGGCAAAATCACAGTCTGCTATTTTAATTTTTTTATATATATATTTTCAAGCAGTGGTTGGTTGAATCTGTGCATACAGAATCCAGAGATACATAGGGATAAGTGTGTATGTTCAGAGTAACAGAATTCACTGATGCACCTGAAACTGGGCAAAACAAGCACACAGATTATTACAGAAAATTAATTAACTTCATGCTACAAAAAAACTCTTCCAAATATTATCTATAAGAGGATGGGTATCTGATGCAAGTCTAAATAAACAGCCAGGACCATTCAACAGATTGGAATATTAGAAGCTGTGGAATTTGAGAACGATGTATAATACAGAATTTCTACTAAATCATTCTTATGTCAGACTGGATCAAAGATGAACTAAGATATAGTGGGTTGTTGTTTTTTTAAAGAAAACAAAAATAATTCAGCTTATTTGTCAACCAGCCCTCTGAAAAGCCCTTAAACCCTGTGCCCTGTTAAGCTGATATGGAGAAACAAGGAAAATATTTCCTTTATTTCTTCTCCCCATGGTCACTGGAGTAACACAGCCACTAGCGCACTGAAATGCTACTGCTGTTGGCTCAGTGAGCGAGAATTTTAAATAGAAAGAAGGGCCTAGGGTTTGGGGGCTGGGATAAGTAAAATGGGAGTTCTTCACAGGCCTGGATTTAATCTTCCTGGATTTTCTACTCTTCCTGGAGGCAAGATTTTCTTATCTGCGTTTGAGCACAGCAACCTTTGCCAATATTCCTAGCATTCTGTCTCACTTGAGCTTATCTATCTTGCAATAAAAAATATGATGACAGTTCATCTTTTTATGTTGTTTTTCTGTGTGTGTTCTCAATATTCCAAATTATATATTGTAAGAAACTGAAAATTTTCATCTAGTAGAAAAAGAAATTATACCTGTATTAATGAAGGCATACCAGCAATATTGTATTCTGAAGCCATTATAGAATCATTTATTTCTGCAAATACTAAAGACAAGACAGACAGAAGCACTGTTAACTGAGCACTCCGATATTGATGTTGACTACTAGTTTTTTACCCCATTTCCCCAACTGTCAACATTTATCAAGCTATAAAAAGGAGTTTAATATATGCTATTCAAAACTTGGAGATTGCATATGTCAGAAACTGCCATTTAGTTTTCTTGGCACTTTATGAAAGCACTTTTCACACAGACTAATGATAAATAATTTAGAAATCCAGAGAATCGCCTTCTAAATAACTGTTGTTACATTTCTTTGATATATAACTGAAAAACAGAAAATATTACATTTTGCACAGCCAAAGATGCCATTAAAAGATGAAATTTAGTTATTGTTATTTATGACAGTTTTAAACCTCCTATCAACAAGCCATCAGAGCAGTTAACAAAACAATATAAAGTACAATCCAATGACATACAAATCAGTTTAAAATACTATCAATACAATATTTTATAACCAACATAAAACTAACAGAATCTGCCTCCAATCAACATAAAGTCAACATAAAGGCAGTACAAAATGGAAAACCATCAAAAAATACAGCAAAAGAAAAGATAATTAGTACCAAGATCTAAAACACCCTAAAGCCATGTGATGAAAAGGCCTATGTAAATAAAAATGTTTTCAGAAGCTTCAAAAATATCATGATTTTCTCTATAGAGGATAAAGTCTTGTCCTTAGCAGTCTTCTGCCTCGCTTCATTAGGTGGGAGATCTTCAGAAGAGTCTCTGATAAGTATCTTAATGACAAGGCAGGCATATGCCAAAGGAGGCTGGGATGAGGGCCAGCAGGCTTCAGCTTTTTTAAGGAAGGTAGAGGGTGGTGGCCCGATGCCAGAAACAACTGTGTGTTCCCTGGCCCTTGCTTTTGTGTGTGCTACAGATTCCCTGCTCACCATCTGCCTGTCTTCTCTGACCTCCAGACTGTCTGGCCTTGCTGCCTGCTGGATTCCTAAACTCTTGGATCAACTTTTCACTATGTTTCTGCTCCACCCTGCACAGGCAAGAACTACCAAACTCACAGCTGTCTCCGTTTGTCTGTCATATGGACTCCTGTTGGCCCTACACTCCATTGCCTGTCAATAGCCCACTGAGCTGACCCTAGGTTAGCAAAAACTGTGCTGAATCCAAACTTCTTCCAGCCTAAGGACATGGGAAAGTAATTAGGACTACCTAGCCCTACACAGTAACTGCCTCTCACTGTTCTGGAGGAGGTTTGAATTTGACACTGCTTGGTTCTTCTCTGTCCCCGCTGCTTCTCCACTTTTTTCTCTTCTGCCAAACTTGGTCAGTGAAGCAGTTTTGCCAGGAGATCACTTGTTGGCAGATCTCTCAAAATAGACAGTAGAAGAACAGGGACATTTCTACTGGCAAAAGAGATTTGTGCATAACCCTATGCTTCTACAGCCATTACATCTTTGAGTCCGAACTGCACTGCACAATGGCTAAGTTTTGGCGTCATTTTCCTTTTAATTTTGTTGCTGTAAAAGTGTAAGATCCTGAGTATGCTACACCAATGTTAATAGTTCATCAGCACAGTAGCACCATACCACAGGTCAGCTTAAAGGAGATGTAGCATACTTGCAAGAATACACATTTCTGTATGGGTTTACAATTTGCTTTATACATTCTCCTTACAGTGATTTAATTCGATCTTTAATCATGTTTTTAAAAAGCATTCTCCTCCTAGATTATTTTATAATAAATATATACACTATACAGATTAAATACATTCATAACCAAAATCAACCGACATAACAGGATACCTGTTGTGCTTCCAGATTTGACTGCAAAGTCCACAATACTTTCCATTACTGAAGTTAGTCGTAGTGAGACTTCAGCCATTGTCACAGCATTGAGGTCTCCAAGATTAATGCTGTGAATTACTTCATTAATTATATAAAGTATATAAATCCACTAAAGAGGAAAAAAATAAAACAAGATTTGTCAAAAGAGACATAATGCTTTCAACATCTCCAATACTGCAGAGTCAAATCTGCCCATCTACCATTCCTATAGTCAAACTGAAGAAGAAACCAAAAGACCAATTCGATCCAACCAAAATCCTATTCAGAAGAGAAGGTTAAGAGGGGACATGATAGCCATGTTTAAATATTTGAAGGGATGCCATGCAGACGAAGGAGAGGGCTTGTTTTCTGCTGCTCCAGAAACCAGCATAAGGAGCAATGGATTCAAGCTGCAGGAAAGTAGATTCCACCTGAACCTCAGGAAGAACTTCCTGACAGTCAGGGCTGTCCGGCAGTGGAATATGCTGCCTTGGAGTGTAGTGGAGTCTCCTTCTTTGGAGGTTTTTAAGCAGAGGCTAGATGGCCATCTATCAGGAGTGCTTTGAGGGTGTTCCTGCATGGCAGGGGGTTGGACTGGATGGCCCATGTGGTCTCTTCCAACTCTACATTTCTATGATTCTACGATTCTACACCTCAACACATACTCCAGTGCAAAGCTGGGAATCATGCAGCAGTGCATTTATAAAAGTGCAACTCCCAGCATTCCTCATCACTTTTACGCTGGCTAGGCAGTCTAACACACGTGGAAGGGTCACATAATTCCACCCCTGCCCTAGAACATTCCTTCAACAGGCTTGCAGTACAAGGAAAACCAAACTGTTAAAGATAATGTTCAACTACTTGCACAAGCTTTTTGTCCAATCTCAGCCTGGGCAGCCAGCCAAAGGGCAGCTGATAAAGATTAGAAGCACATAGTAAGCAGTTCTTTCAACAAAGTGATTCCTACTTTATTCTAGTAAGGAAACAGGCTTACACAAATGTGAAGCAAACAATGGTCCCAGCAATATCTATAAATCAAAGACAATAAATACAATCCTAAGTCAGAGACACAGCAAGAGGAATGGTCAGTTAATCACCGACAAGTTCTGGAGGGGAATGACTCAGCTTTCATAGGTTCAGAGATCAGCACAGCTGGCGCTGGATTAACTGCTATTTGTTATAAATTTGCTGAGACCTGCATAGGTGCTTCCTTTGGTGCCTACGCTGGGCAAAGCTGGATATTGGTAAGTTATCTTCCATGTCAGAAGGAGCAGGGCTCTCTTCTGGGGCTGCCACTGCCCCCTGTTCTGTCTCTAGAGTGGGTAATATTGTTTCCTCCTGTTCAGCAGGTTCTGCTGTTTCTGTGTCTCAGTCAGAGTCTATGTGTAGGTCCTGGAAGCAGGGCATGACACTTTTCTGCTTTAAGTTACAGAATCTTGAAAGAGAATGAAGAGTTGGTACTTACGTGAACGATCATTCTGAGATGACAGGAGGAGCAATCCACTACGCATGGGTTTGATCCTCGTGCCAGTCTGACACAGGAGTCGTCCTCGAGCTTTCTTTTGAACAACCGTTAACGGACTCCTGTCCCTCTCCCGGCAGTTTCCTTCTCCAGCGTTCCTATACTGTGTCAATTCTCCACCTATGATTTCTCTCTCACCTTCTAGTGGTGGGTGTGGATTGCTCCTCCTGTCATCCCAGAATGATCGTTCACGTAAGTACCAACTCTTCATTCCCGCGCTGACAGGAGGATCAATCCACTATGCATGGGATTTCTCCAAGCTGATTACTGGGTGGGCCTCTAAGTAACCACTGTCTGTAGCACGTGACAACCAAACGCCGCCTGAGCCAATCTAATCTTGTCCAATTTATAGTGCTTAATAAAAGTTGTTACTTCCTTCCAACCAGCCGCATTGCATACATCCTCCAGCGAGCAAGCTGTGTCATAAGCCACTGACGTGGCCATTGATCGAGTGGAATGTGGCCACACATTAGTTGGACGTGGCTGTTTTGCAAGGTCGTAACATAGGAAAATGCAATGTTTTATCCACGATGCGACAACAGCTTTGCTTGCCCGCTGTCCTTTTGTTTTCGGTTGGAAAGATAACAGCAAAGTCTCTGATTTCCTAAATTCTTCTGTTCTGCAGATATAATTCTTTACTGCCCTTTTCACATCCAATGTATGCCATTTTTTTTCTAAAGGATGTGTCAGCTTTGGGCAAAATGTTGGCAAGTGAATAAGTTGCGATCGTGAAAATGCTGACAAAGTTTTGGGTTTGAAAGAGGGATCAAAACCCAAAGTCAACTTATCTTTGTCAAATACGCACAGGTTTTTATTAATTGACACTCTGACACTCCTCCTGGCGGATGTAATTGCCAGGAGAAAGGCAGTTTTTAATGTTACCAGTCTCAATGAAGCCTCTCTGAGCGGCTCAAATGGTGGCATTGTCAGAGCATTTAGTACTAAATTTAAGTCCCAAGATGGGAACCTATGTATTGTAAGTGATGATGTCAATGTTGCCCCCCTTAGGAAACGCTTAACATGTGGGTGTCTCATGAAAGAGTCTCCATCCACAGTCAGAACAGCTGACAGCGCTGCCACCTGCCTCTTTAAGGTGTTTGGTCTAAGACCCTTATCCAGTCCCTCTTGCAAAAACCGTAGTAGGTGTGTTACAGTCACTTCTGCCATATTAAAGCCTTTCTCTCCACACCAATTTCTGGAAGTGTTTAATGTTCTGTCATATATTTTTGTGTTGACTCTCTACATGAGCCCAGGATAGTCTTCACTACCTTCTCTGTATAACCATGTTGAGTTAGGAATCTCCTCTCAATTTCCATGCCACCAGACTCAACCACTTCGGGTCTGGATGGTATACTGGTCCTTGGCTCAACAAATCTGACCTCAGAGGTAGCCTCCATGGAGGACCCTGAGCTAACTGCAGGAGCAGAGAGAACCACGGTCTCCTCGGCCAGAATGGAGCTATCAGTATCACTGAGGCCCTTTCTATTAGAATCTTTGTCAACACACTTTGGATAATTCTTATCGGTGGAAATGCATAATGAGTCCCTGGGGGCCACGGCACCGAAAGCGCATTGTATGCTTCGGCACCTTTGTCGCCACCCATAGAAAAATACCTTCTTAATTTTGTATTCTGTCCAGAAGCAAACAAGTCTACTAGTAAAGGACCAAAAAAGGTGTCTATTTGTTGGAACACCTCCACGTTCAGGGACCATTCCCCCGGATGCAGAGCATGCCGGCTCAAATAATCTGCTTGAACACTCAGATCTCCTTTCAGGTGAACCGCTGTTAGCGATAGCACATTCGCTTCGGCCCATTTGAACAAATGGTCTGACTCCATCACAAGGGGGACCGAATGTAACCCTCCTTGCTTGCATATGTATGCTTTTGCTGTCATGTTGTCCGTGAACACCTTTACATGTTTGCCCCTGACATGATGCCAGCATTTCCACAAAGCCAGGCGGACAGCCTTCAGTTCCAAGTAGTTGATGTTGAATCTTCTGTCGGCTGCAGCCCAACGTTCCTGCACCGACTGCCCGTTGCAGTGGGCTCCCCAGCCTACCAGGCTTGCGTCTGTTGTTATGTGCACTGGGTTTGGGACCTGTAAAGGTACTCCTGAGCCCACATTCTTCATTTGCAACCACCAAGACATGCCCCTTTGGATGTGTTGCGGGACATTCACTCTGTAATGCCTTTTCCTTGCCACTACTAACTGATGACCCATTAGCAAGCATTGCAATGGTTTCAAATGAAAACTGCTCCACTGGACCAACTGCGTCGTTCACACCAGTAGTCCCAGCACCCTTGCTAATTGCATTAAGTCCATGGAACTGCTTTTCATTACAATACGAACTGCTTGACGCATCTTCTCTATCCTCTCGGTCAATAGGTACATCCTTCCATTCACTGTATTTATTCTCGCTCCTAAATGATTTAAGTCCAATGTTGGGCTCAACACACTCTTTTCGTAATTGAGGAGGAACCCATAATCTGTTAACACTTGTATAGTCATATTTAGGTCTTGTAGTAACTTGGCTTTTGAATTTGCTTTCAACAAGATGTCATCCAGGTACGGATACAACTGTACCCCCTGCAATCTCAGAAACGCTATTAGTGGCACCAGAACTATCGTAAATATTCTCGGTGCTGATGCCAGGCCAAACGGTAAAGCTCTGAATTGGTAGTGCTTGTCCTGGAAGTTGAACCGTAAGTACCTCTTGTCGGTTTCCCTCATAGGTATATGTAAATATGCTTCTTTTAAATCTATCGATGCCATGAAATCTCCTAACAGCAGATCCTGGTTTGTTATATTGATATTGATATTGCTTGGATAACTGAGATTTAGGTCTGTTCCATTGAAACCGACCTGTTCTGTACTCCGAACTCCTTCCTGCATAACCGTACGACTTGCCTCCTCGAAAGGAATAATTAAAATTCCTGTAACTCTTCTTATCCACCCTTCTCTTCTGCAGAGTTGGCATCACCTGTTTCTTGTCTCTAGTTTCAACTAGCACTTTTTCTAAGGCTTTTCCCCCGAACAATAAGTCCCCCTGGAAAGGGACATATGCCAGATTATTTCAGGACTTCTGGTCCGCTTCCCAGTGGCGCAGCCATAAAGACCGCCTCACCACCGTCAGCAAATTTATATTCCTAGCTGTATAAGTCACCGCATCTAAGCCCACATCCGCTACATATTTAAGCACTCTTTGAATGCGTTCTACTGCTTTCAATAATTCCTGCATATTAAGATCTTGGGACTCCAAGATTTCCTGAGCCCACAGAACTGCTGACCTTGCGAACATGGACGCAGCCACCGACGTTTTAATAGTAGCCGACGCTGCCTCATGTGCTTTTCTTAAGGAGGATTCAGCCTTACGCTCGTCCACTTCTTTCAACTGTGTGTCCCCCTCTCTAGGAACAATCGCCCCTGAAATTAAGCCCGCAATTGGGGCGTCCACGGGAGGGACTTTTAGGAACTCCACTTCCTCTTTCAAAAAGGAGTACAACTTGAAATTGAATGGCAAACTTTTACATGCATTTCCTTGTGCACCCCATTCTGTCGTAATGGCATCCTTAAACATATCTGGCAGGGGAAAATCCGTACTTTTTTCCTCTTTCTTTTTAATCACTGAAGCTACCTTACACTCTTTCTGTTCCTCCTCTTTATCATTATCCAATCCTAACGTTTGAAGCACCCTTCTTAATGTTCCTTTAAATAACTCTGCCTCAAACATCCTATCAGACTCAGGTCTATTCTCTTCTTCCATATCTGAGAGCTGATCCTCACTTCCTTCCAACTCCATGAACTCATGCTGCTCTTCCTCATCAGTAATTTCTTCTTCTTGTCTACACTGTGGTGCCCAGGTCTTTTTTGCTAGTGATGTTTCATTCAAAACACTTGTTTTATTCTTATGCTCCCTGCCTACTCCAGTACTAGTTGTGTTGGTTTGGCAGTTTTTTCTACTCTCTTTCTCTTAGCAGGTCTCTCCTGTTCCTCCAACTCTGGTTGCTCATTCACTGCTTGTTTATTAGTGAGTGTTTGAGTATTCACTGATTGCATAATATTTCCTTGTTGCATCAACTCATTTTGTCTCAAAAAATTCAGTAACATGTGCATTGTCATTTGCTCATTGAGATCATTTTCCTGAGCAGTACTCCATTGTCGCTGAGACCCGAGTACAGACTGGAGCTGCGTTGCTACAGCCTCCCTCACAATCACTTGAATATCACTTTTTAATTCCTGCAACATGTTTTGCCCTAATAAGCTGTGATCACCCCTTTGACCCTCTAAAGGATCGTAACGGGAATCTGGACATGCCTACGGTGCCCTCGCTAGCCAGGCTTGAAAAAATTGCCTCATTTCTACTGGGCAAGATATGTAGTCCTACCTCTTTAAAGGCAGTTCAGCTGTAGTGTTTTCAGCTGCTGCCGCCATTAAGGGTGTACGCCCAGCCGCAGTCACGGCATCATCATAGGTGGAGCCAGACGATCTGCGAGCTGCCACACTCAAAATGGCATCGCCTGTCTGAGAAAAACTCCCCTTTTCTCACGGCGCCATCTTAGAATCCTTTGTCGCAAGATGGCGCCCGGAACTCTCCTTGGTGAGTTTTTTCAGAGCAGATTTTACTTTATCGGCTTTATTCTTTGGTTTTTTCCCTTTTTTGTTGGCTGTCTTGTCCAGTCCTTTCCTTACCTCCGAAGGCCCTTTAGTGGTAGTTATTTTTAATTCTTCTGCCTCGCTTTCGCTAGAGGTCAGAAAAATTTTACAGAGCTCTGCAGCCCTTTCCCCTTCATTGGGACGCTGCACACCTGCTTTCTGGCCATTTGCTCCAAGTACCTCATCCTGAAGCCGCCTACCAGCAGTCTTTTGGACGGAATTTTTTGAGCCAGTGTCCGAGCCCAGTTCACTGGAGCTTCGGCACACCTCATCTGCCAGGGCCGTTTTTCCCGCAGTAGATCTCTCTGCTGCCATTTTGTTTCCGTTTATAGGCGGTTTCTCGTGTATTTCTTCTACGCTCGGCTACTCAGCTATCCCTAACTGTATTTGTTTTGCCAGAGAGGGAGCGAAACGCGTCTAAACAGCGCAGGAGAATTTTAAAAACTGCCGGGAGAGGGACAGGAGTCCGTTAACGGTTGTTCAAAAGAAAGCTCGAGGATGACTCCTGCGTCAGACTGGCACAAGGATCAAACCCATGCGTAGTGGATTGATCCTCCTGTCAGCCCAAGAATGTAAAGCCAAACAATGAAATTCGGCTCACTGATATATAGTATATTTCTTAAAATCATGTAACTGTTGATGAAACTACTTCACTACCTGAATCCTGGCTATGTGAGCTTCAAGTATCTATCAGTGAGTTGTGTTTCTGGAAAACTGGCAAGGAGAATAGTTATTGGGTATACGACAGGCTTCCATCACATACCATTGTTATGATTCATAACTGTAAACATATGTACCCTCAGTTGCACAGAGACCTATATAGGCTAGTATAGCAGGCTTCTTCTCTTCTTGAATTCTTATAAGAACAGGTTGCTTACCTGTAACTGTGGTTCTTCGAGTGGTCATCTGTGCCATCATACACTAGGAGCTTTAGCGCCTGCGCGGTAGCGTTCGGAAACTTCTAGAGCTTGTTCGCTTGGCGGGAACCCCTCCCCCACACCGGTACTGCGCATGCTCCTCCCGCCGAGCAACGGTCTCTCCTCAGTTCTGTCGTCCGCCGTAGAACCTACAGGGACCTGAGAAAGAGGGGAGGAAGGGCGGGTGTGTATGATGGCACAGATGATCACTCGAAGAACCACAGTTACAGGTAAGTAACCTGTTCTTCTTCTTCGTGGTCTCTGTGCCTTCATACACTAGGAGACTGTGTAGCTTACCGGTCGGACGGCGGGTCAGGTCCTACAGCACGGAAGCCAGCATCTCACGTCCAAACCGGGCATCTCTGCGCGACCGGCAGTCGAGCCTGTAGTGGCGCACGAAGGTCGATGGTTGGGACCAGGTCGCCACACGGCAGAGTTCATGCAGGTCAACTCCTCGTAGGAGGGCCGCAGAAGTAGCCACAGCTCTGGTGGAGTGGGCTCGAAGCAGGACTGGCGGAGGCTTCCTCGCGAGCTCATACGCCAGTTGAATAGTCCGTACCACCCACTTGGAGAAGCGCTGGGTGGACACTTTGAGGCCCTTCCGACGTCGCCCATAGCAAACGAAGAGATGCGGCGTCTGTCGGAAGGAAGCAGTCCTGTCCTTGTAGAAGGCCAAGGCCCGACGCACGTCCAGGGAGTGGAGGGACCGCTCCAACGGTGTCGTCGGGTTCGGGAAGAAGGCAGGCAGGATGATGTCTT
The DNA here is from genome assembly GCA_948474755.1 of Ctenosaura bakeri. Taxonomy (NCBI): domain Eukaryota; kingdom Metazoa; phylum Chordata; class Lepidosauria; order Squamata; family Iguanidae; genus Ctenosaura; species Ctenosaura bakeri. The sequence goes on along the minus strand of CAOLHI010005825.1, from coordinate 32,520 downwards.
GGTTGAGATGGAAACTGGACACCACCTTAGGCAGGAACGAGATGTCAGGTCGCAGGACCACCTTGTCTCTGTGGAAGACCGTGAAGGGCTCATCGGATCGAAGAGCTGTGATCTCACCCGCTCGCCTCGCCGAGGTCACCGCTACCAGGAAGGCAGTCTTCATGGTCAGGAGCCTGTCATCCGAGGTCGCCATCGGCTCGAAGGGCGGCTTCGTCAGCTGCGAGAGCACCAGCGAGAGGGACCACGGCGGTAGCGGCGGTGATACCGGCGGGTAGAGATGATGAAGTCCTTTCAGGAACCGCTTAACGGTATCGTTCCTGAAGAAGGCCGAGGCAGCAGATCGTGGCGGTTGGTATGCCACGATCGCGGAGAGATACACCTTCAGGGATGGAAACGCCAGACCCTGTTGCCGGAGGTGCAGGAGGAAGTGCAGGACGGTAGAGAGCCCCGCAGGCGATACCGGCTCACTCCTCTCGTTAGCGAAGGTCAGGAAGCGTCGCCATTTATATTGATAGTTGCGACGGGTGGATTCCTTCCTGGCCGCAACGAGGACGGTACCGAGCACGGGATCGTCTAGTGCGATATCCTCCAGGCATGGAGGGCCAGGCGTGGCAGGTCCGGATGGAGGACTCGGCCGCCGGAGTGGGAGAGCAGGTCCGGTGTCGGTGGCAACCGGAGCAGGTTGTTTCGTGCAGCTCGTAGCAGTGGTGCGAACCAATGTTGCCTCGGCCAGTACGGGGCTACCAGGATCGCGTCGGCTCGGTCGGCGAGGATCTCGATATCGTCCGGCCGAGCAACGGGAACGGCGGGAACGCGTAGAGGAGTTCCCCGGTCCACGGAAACTGGAAAGCGTCCCCGATGGAGGCGCGATCGTGGCCCGCTCTGGAGCAGAATCGGCGACACTTCGCGTTTTCCCTGGTCGCGAAGAGGTCGATGGATGGTTCGCCCCAGCGGTCTCGAATCAGTCTGAGTGCCTCTTCGGAGAGGGACCATTCGTGATGGGATGAGGTGTCCCTGCTGAGGGCGTCTGCCGTGGTGTTCTCCTGCCCGGCCAGGTGAACCGCCACGGGATGCGTGTGCAGGTGAATGCACCATTCCCACAGGTCGAGCGCGATGTGGAGCAGGGTCGTGGAATGAGTCCCACCTTGTCTGTTGATGTAGCAGACGGCGGTGGTGTTGTCCGTCAGAACCAGGACCGTGCGCCCCGCCACGGCGTGGCGGAACGCCCGTAGGGCTTTCCAGACGGCGAGCAGCTCCAGCGCGTTGATATGGAGAGCGGTCTCGTCGTCGGTCCATCTGTCGCGGACTCTGAGATCGCCGCAGTGGGCACCCCATCCATACAGGGAGGCGTCGGTCGTTACCGTCACCTTCGGTGTCGGCTGTTGGAAAGGCATCCCTGAGATCAGATTGCGTCGCGACTGCCACCATCGGAGGGATGAGCGGACGTCTTCCGGCAGCTGCAGTCGGAGTGTCTGTTCGTCTCGCAGGGGATCGAATATGCGGACGAACCAGTGTTGAAGAGGTCTTGCTCTCAGCCTGGCGAGATATGTCACAGCGGTCGTCGCAGCCATGTAGCCCAAGAGCTGCTGGACGCTTCTCGCAGATAACGTCGGGGCCGTACGAGCGTGAGCGGCGGCACGGATCAGGGTTTGGGCTCGAGACTCTGGTAGGTAGGCCCTGGCGGAGGTCGAGTCGAGCGTCGCCCCGATGAAGTCCAAGATCCTCGCCGGCTCGAGGTGGGACTTCTTCGGGTTCACCCGTAGACCAAGGCGGGTTAGGAGTGACAACGTCATGTGGACGTCGTGGTAAAGTCTCTGTTTGCAGGACGCCACCAACAGCCAATCGTTGAGGTAAGGGAAGACGGAAGCGCCCTTCGTCCGCAGGAAGGATACCACCGGGGCCGTGCACTTGGTGAAGACCCTTGGGGCAGTCGAGAGTCCGAACGGCAGCACCTTGTACTGGTAGCAGATATCGTCGACTGCGAAGCGGAGGTACCGTCTGTGCTGCGGGCGAATGGCGATGTGGAAGTATGCGTCTCGGAGATCGATGGAGGCGAACCAGTCCCCTCGATGTAGGAAGGGCAGGATCGACGGTATCGTGACCATCTTGAACCTCTTGGGGCGGATGTAGTAGTTCACCCCTCTGAGGTCTAGGATCGGCCGGAGGGTGCCGTCGGCTTTCGGTACCGTGAAGTACCTGGAGAAGAAGCCGGTGGTCTTGGCTTCTTGCGGGAGCCGCTCGATCGCCCCTTTCTGGAGGAGGGACTGGATCTCTTCCAGGAGGGCCGGACTCGACGGGGTGGAGTAGTAAGCGCCTCGAGGCGGAATATCGTGAAACTCGATGGCGTAGCCAAGACGGACGATGGAAAGCACCCAAGAGTCCGTAGTGACATGTTGCCACTCCGCGAGGTGTCGAGCTAGAGTCGGTCGGTCTCCGAGTGCAGATGGTAGGCTGAAGAGTGGGTATTGGTAGGTCCTGCCAGGCACGTCAAAACCGAGACTTTGTCTCGGAGGAGGACTTCTTGGACGAAGCCGGGCGTCGTCTAACCGTGCGTCTGGCCGACGAGCCGGAGGACGGTCTCGACTGTCCAGACTGGGCCGAACGCTGAAACGACGAAGTGGAAGATCGTCGCCAGGATGGGCGGAAGGCGGAGGTCCTGCGGGCTTGCGTGGCCGGCTGTAGCCCGATTTTCTTGGCGGTTAACCTCGCCTTCACGAGATTGTCCAAAGCTTCGTCGGTGGACGAATTGAATAGGCCCTCACCGTCGAAGGGGAGATCTTCAATTCTCCTTCTGGTGTCCTCCTGGATGTCGGCCGGCCGCAGCCAAGCATGGCGGCGCAGGCCGATGGATCCCGCCATGACCCGGGAGGCAATCTCCACTGCGTGCCTGGAGGAGGCCATCTGCTGCCGAGCGATGGAGATGGCCTCGTTGAATATCACCGAGGAGGCTTGGCGGATGTCCTCCGGTACCGCCTCCATCGCCGGTTGAAGGCGATCGAGCACCTTTTTCAGGTATGCCGCGAGGCAAGCCTGAGTGTTGGACAGCCTGATCTGCAAGGAGGCGGCGGAATAGAACCGTCTTGCATAGGCGTCCAACTTCCTGCCCTCTTTATCCGGCGGGGTGGTGTGCTGCCTGCCGGAGCCTTTCGTCTGTGCCGACTCGACCACCACAGAGTTCGGTGCAGGGTGGTTGAAGAGATAACCGGTGTTATCCTTCTGCACCCTGTAGAGGTGTTCCAACCGCTGCGGTATCGGCTGCGCCGAGGCCGGCCTATCCCAGGCGGCCTTCACCAGTCTGGATATCCGGGGCAGGAGAGGCAGCGGGGCCGTGGCAGGTTGCTTCTCCTCGAAGACGGAGAAGGCTGGATCGTCGTCCTCCGGCTCCGCATCGGCGATCTTAAGGCCGAGGGTAGTGGCCATGCGGAGCAGCATAGCAGAGAACTGGTGGACGTCCTCTGGAGCAGAATCTGAGATCGGATCCCCGAATCCCAGCGGAGGAGACTCCTGGGAGGCCGCCTCAGACACCTCTGACTCCGCACTCGAGTCGTACGACTCCGAGCTCGGTGAGTCCTCTCGCCGCTCGCTTTCCGGCTCCTTCGCAGTCGCCACAGGTGTTGCCTTCCTAGGCTTCTCCGCAGCCGGGACGGTGGTAGTGGCAGCGTCACGCTTGGGCTGGCTGACCACGGACTTCACCTTCTTAGTGGTGACAGGGGTAGTCTGGCAGGCTGACGTTGTCTTAGCCCGCTCAGCCACCACCGACTCCGTAGGGCGCGTCGCCGTTGCAGTGACCCTAGGAGGTGGCGATATCGCCCGATATCGAGGTGAAGGCTCCCTCGCCCTATGATATCGAGGAGAGGGAGAGCGGCTGAAGGAGCGGCAGTCCGACGGAGATCGGCTTCGGTGGCGATGGTACCGAGCCTCGTCCCCTCTAGGCGAGCGCGATTCGCGCTGTCGACGAGGTGACCGGGACCTCCGGAAGGTCTCCCAGCGACTCGGGTCACGATGGTACCGATCCCGGTACGATGGTGAATGTGACCGATAAGAGGCCGGGCGCTCTCTCCATTCAGATTCCCTCGCGTACCTGGCCACGTAGGACGCCGAGGTGTATCTGGAGGCAGACGAGCGAGGTTGTTCCTCTCTAGTCTCCCTAGGAGGCGGCGAGGCCACCGGACGCTCCGAAGAGCGGGACCGGGACCTGAATGAGGTCGAACGCCGCTCCGGAGAAGCAGAGGTCTCTCTCTGCTGCAGGTCGGCCGACCTGCGACGGCTGGAAGGGCGGTGGTGCTCCTCCACCAGGGTTGGAGGGTCTGCCACAGGCGAGTCCGGGCGCTGTTGGGGAACGTCCTCGATCTCATCGTCCGAGAGATCGACGGACTCACCTCGCCCTTTGGAAGGCTGCTGAGTAGGAGGAGGAGTAGGAGGTTGAACGTCCCCAGCCGGGGAGCGCTTCTTCTCCTTCTTCTTCTTCTTCTTCTTCTCCTTCTCCTTGCCCTTGTCTCCATCCGGAGCAGGGCGCTTCTTAACAGGCGTCTCCTTCAGGGGAGCCTCAGCCTTCCTCGCCGTCGAGGATCCTTTCGCTGACTTGGCAGCCGCCGACAGCTTCGGGATCCTCGGTAACGCCGAGATCGGCGTTCTCGCCGGTACCGAGCCCGATACCGACGAGGTGGACGGAACGGCAGCCGCCGATACCGTCGATGGCGTGGTCGTCTTCTTGTCGGCCATTTTGGAAGTGGAGGTCTCGTCTATCGCCCGCAGAGACTGTTCCCAACAATAAGACTTAAGTCTCGCGGACCGGTTGCGGAGAGTTTGGGGAGTAAAATCCCGGCAAATTGGGCAAGTCCGAGTGTTGTGGGACTCACCCAAACAGAAGAGACACTCCTTGTGGCCGTCGTTGAGGGCAACTTTGCGCCCGCAGGACACGCACTTTTTGAAGAGCGCGGACATAAGACGAAAACGCCAAACTGGGAAGATCCAAAATCACCAAAAACCGAACGGGGAGTCCGAAAGAGAGGTCAGAGACAGTCCAAAGGCCGTAAAAACCGTGAAACAGCAAGCCAAGCACAAAAGTCAGAGGAACAAACCGAAGAACCTTCCGTACGCGACGGCGGACGAGAAAGAACTGAGGAGAGACCGTTGCTCGGCGGGAGGAGCATGCGCAGTACCGGCGTGGGGGAGGGGTTCCCGCCAAGCGAACAAGCTCTAGAAGTTTCCGAACGCTACCGCGCAGGCGCTAAAGCTCCTAGTGTATGAAGGCACAGAGACCACGAAGAAGAACTCTTCAGCAGGCAGGCATCAGAGAAAAGCTGTGCAAGATACAGGCAAGACAGCATAACCCAAATTTCTTTGCAGCTGGCATTAGGACAAGCCAGCCTCCTTACTGATCAGGACACTTTTTCCCTTGAAAATAGGACTCTTTCACTCTCTCAGCCTGGGGAACACACAGTGGGGTAAAGCTCCTCTTCCCAACTGCCCATCACCATACCTTTTTTAAAGCTAGCCCTGGCAGGTTATAACATGCCTATCTACTGAAACATTTCTTTGCCAGTCTTTTTGTCCCAGAGATCTAGCCAGCCCAGAAGCATAAGATAAGATGTCCCATGTACCAGGAGACCAGTTGCACATCAGTTATGCTTGCTTTTAGCTGAAGGACACAAGACAGCTTTCTTTGCTTTTATTTCTTTTACTGAATCCCCTTCCCATCTGTTGATAACCAATAAAGCTGTATTTCATATCATTAGGTTTCATTTTACTTCAGTGTAGTCTTACATATAGTTTACTAAGATTTAAGTAGATGAGCCCCTCTAGAATAATATATCCTTTTGTATTGCTTTGGTTACTCACTATTTCATTCTTATACAGCTCTTTGCTTCTGCTGTCCCTAACTAAAGTCTAAAACTTTCCATGTCAAGGACATTTATTGTTAACCAACACAAGATATATAGATTGTAAACCATAAGACAGATTCCTACTGGAAGTGGCAGAGGAGACTGGTAATTCTTGGACAAGGTCTAGTGTGAAAGTGATCAGTAGGCATGGACAGTAGTTTCATTTCCTGACTGTCAGCATATATATGAGGCTCAGGCAAAACACATTTATATATAGGCAGATCACACTGTTCAACTAGCAATCAGCATCAGAAAATCTGGTTGTACACATACATGCCCACACACCATTGCTACCATGAGAGGTTCAAAAGCTTGACATTGTTGCTTTTGACCACTCTACCTCCGAACCTCTATCACGGTCCTTCCCATCACTAGACATCTCTCCTCTACTAACTGCACACAGCCCCCTACACCCTCAGTTTTGATTTCCTATATCTATCAGATTCCTGCTTCTATCAGGTAGCTGCTGCCTCCTACTTGAAGATCCCTGAACTGGAATTCTCCGGTAGAGTCTTACCCCTCAATTTTCAGTTCCCTGCCCTGCTGCAGAATACATGTCAGATTTTATGACTTTTGTCATAGCCAAACTAATCTTTCATTCCCCTTACAGAAGTGGATTTAACAAGATTGTAAATACTTATACTGAAGAGACAGACTGCTAACAAACTCACATTATCAACATCACAGGCAAAGGGCCAGGATCACCTGTAAATGGGCAGCAACATAATTAATGGTTAAAACTCAATATAAGTGAAGGATTACCTTGGGTGTTTGATATTTATGAAGACTTTTTAAAAAGTTGATTCCACTTGTTTGGATCTTCTGAATTCCCAGTTTACACTTCTGCCACAAAAACATTGTGGCATCTATTATCATTTCTTTATCTGGCAGGTGGGCCTGAACAAGAATATATTTCAATAATTTAATAAACAGGTTTATTTAAGTGGTTTTTTAAAAAAAAAACATTCAAAATCAGTTTGTATTTTGACATATTAATCCTCTGAAAAGCCTGATCCTTGCATTAATTTAGAAGTTACCATGCCTGCATAGTTACAAGTTATTCTAGTAATCTGAATTGAGGGCAGAGTGCAGGTGAGGTCATGGTTGCTAGCATGCTAGCATTTCATCTCTCTGTGGGGGCCAAAACCACTGACATGGGTAGTAATAATGTCTCTCCCCTCTAAACTGATCTTCACAGTTTGAGTAAAAATCTCTCTCTTTAGCCTTCTTTTTATTTTCCTCTCATTTCTTACTAACACTTTGGGATTATTAATTTGTTTTAACTACAAAGATTAAAATATTTGCTGTTAGAAAGAAGAGAAAGACAGAAAGACTGGACCCATTCCAGGAAACTCAAAAACTCAAATGACTTTAAGAACCATCTGAAATCCCAAAAGTACCCCCAATGTACCTCTGGCAATGACTGCTGTACTGTTTCCCTGTTTCAAGGAACCAGCCCCACCTTTGTATTATAATGTAGCAAGATTACATTAATGGCGCCACAGAAAGAAGGCCTCCTAGTTAAACTCTCATTTTATAGTCTTTTGCTGTTAGAGTTGACTAGAGAAAAGTTCTTATAAAATGAAACACTCACCCATGACCTTTAAAATATTTGCAATGAAAACAAGATCATTTCAATTTGTACTAAACTTTGTCCAGTGCTTTTATCATGAAATTAATTATCTGAGATGTGTTCTTAAGATAATCTGTTTTATTTAAACTCTAAACTTTATTGCAGCTATGATTTTCGAAGACTTGCATGGTTTGGACCCAGACTATCTAAAAGTCTGTATCTTCCTATGTAAGACACACTGAGTTTTATGATCTTCAAAGTGGAGTTTTCTCTCAGTCTCATAACCTTCAGAGGCATACTTGGTGAGGACATGGGAGAGAACATTCTCAGTAGCTGCTCGCAGGCTCTGGAATATTCTGCCATGGAAAGTCCAGTTGGCAGCTCTCTGCTATCTTTCTGCTGGCAGGGATATGCCTTTCTATTTAGGCAGGATTTTGATTCTTAAATAATGTGGGAAAAGGTGTTTGAAAGTGGTATGCTGTACTTCATTTATTCATTCATTCATTTTTATTTAATGTAGTAAATGCATGTACTACGAAACTGGTGAAACTGGATTCTTTATTGCTTCATTGCTTCACTTCATTTATATTCTACATTTTCCCCAGAACCAGGACCCAATGCTTGTAGTTCTCTTTCTCTCTCTTTTTAATTATATGTAACCCTCCCTATGTAACTACTACTCTTCTGCCAACTAATATAACATTTCAGTGCTACTTAATTCTGTTCTCCTGATGTCTGATATCAAATACAACTTTCAAAAGCTGATATTTCTTATGTATTAATTTTCTTAATGAGGAATTTCCTGTTACTCTCATTTGCACTCATTTAACATACCAACTTCACTGACTTTGTAAACTTAGCTGAAATTTTACCATACCTTCTCACACATACAGACGCAGAAATAAAGAATTCTTGCTAACAAAAGAACTTCATCAGTAGTTTTTCCTGTTTGCATTGCTCCTTCTATAATTGTTGTTTTATTTTTAAAAGAAAAAAAAGAAAAGCATCAATTTCACTTAAAAATATAATTTAAATCCAAATTATCTGTTGATGTAATTTTATTAAATTATTTATTTGTTCATTCATTCATTTTTATTTAATACAGCAGTTCTCAACATGTGGGTCGTGACCCCTTTGGGGGTCGAATGACCCTTTCACAGGGTCGCCTAAGACCATCAGAAAATACGTATTTCCGATGGTCTTAGGCTCAATTCCCTCCTCGGTGGTGGTGCGCAAGCGCGAGCCACACGCTCGCATCCGCCTGCCCGGCGCAAAAGACAAAGGTGCTGGGATTCCTCCCCCCGCCCCGGCCAGGGTCGACACTCTGGAAACTTTTCCCACACTGTCCCCCCCAGCGGAAAAGAGAGCAAAGCAGAAGCAGAGCCCGGGGGTTCTTGGAGTTTTTTCCCGGGGGAGACGCGCAGCTCCTCTTTCCCTCCCAGCCCACCCCCCCCCCGTTCCTGGCCGGCGAAGCGGCCTTTGCTGGGGGGGAGGCATTGTAAATAATAAATAAATAATTTTATGGTTGGGGGTCACCACAACATGAGGAACTGTATTAAAGGGTAGCAGCATTAGGAAGGTTGAGAACCACTGATTTAATACAACAAATTCATGTACTATGAAACTGGTGATGCCCTCTGGGTACTTTATTGCTTCATTGCTTTACTTTATTTATATTCTGCCTTTTCCCCAAAACTCGGTCTCAATGCTTGTAGTCTGAAAACTGGCCATGCTACTTGGCTGATTCTGAGACCTAAGATCAAGAAGTGAAGCAGGGGAGCAACTGACTGAATTTTGTGAGGCCAACAGTTTGTTCACTGCAAACACATTCTTCAAGCAACCAAAGAGGTGACTGTATACATGAACATCAACTGATGGCCAATACAGAAATCAAATAGACTACATAAGTAGAAGCAGAAGATGGAAAAGCTCCATTCTTTCTGCAAAAACAAGACCAGGAGCAGATTCTGCACAGACCATGAGCTGCTAATATCAAAAATTAGAGTAAAACTAAAGAACACTAAATCAACAATCATGCCAAAATACAACCTGAAGAACGTCCCCATAGAATTTAAAGATAAGATGAAAAACAGATTTACACTATTAAGTCTAACTGACTGGGGAGAAGAAAAACTCTGGACAGAACAGAGGGACATGGTCAGGGAGGAATGCAAAAAGACACTATCTGCAGCCAAAAAGATAGAAAAGCCTCAAGGGATGACAGATGAAGTTTTTCAAGCAGTTAAGGACAGACAAGAAGCCACCTTGGATCCTATTTCAGTATTTCATCTGAAGCTGATAAAAAAACACCCCATTGCACCCCAAGGCTGCTCAGTCCTCAAATGACAGATAGCTATATCAGTACTACCAGATTACAGTATATTAATGGGGGACATAAAAGTGATGAAAATGAGGTATAGCCCATGTTATATATAATTTGCTAAGTGAAGCACAGAAGAATGTGACTCATTTTAAAGTCTTCAAGCAGCACAATAACTACACGTATAACAAAACGTTCAAAAATAGTTATTTTCACCATACAAGATTCTTTTTCCTCTTATAATGGATGTTTGAAAATACTAGTCTGGCTTTGCAATTTCATGAAAGCTAATGAAACAGCTCAGTCCAAACCATATAGTACCGGCAAATAACATCTTTAAAATTTAGAGTAACTATTACTGCAGCAGTACAATGTCAACAAAGCTCATCACAACATCACTACATGCAAGAACCCTAGGATAAGACGGCAGCAAGGTACACTGTTATAAATGTTTACTATTTAATGGTGTTAGTCACAATTTGTAAGATCCCAAATATTAGATCCATGTAGTTTTACCCTTACGATTTAAAAAAAACTATGTTTTTGTACATTCTTCTTATCCTTTACCCTTATCCTCTAAATGTAATTGTTAATTATTGCAACCCATAACTGTAGTTAATGGTGACACACCTTGAAATGCAATGGATTTTTTTCCTGGACTACGAAAAGTAATTGCTTCTCGAATATTAACTCCCTGAATACACAAACCATGCCTTGGTTTCCGTGTAGATAGTAGAGGCTGCATTACTATAAGCAGTTTCAATTCTGATTCCGCTTTCTTCCATTCTGGGTTGTTTTGACTCTAATAAAAACACAGAGAAATAAGGAGTTTTGCATGGCCTTTGATTTAAAAAAAAAACTTCAATACTGAGAATCTAGATTACCTGAAGAAAGGAAAAAAATAATATCATTGCATGATCAAATGACTCCCACTCCTCATAACTGAAGGCCATCTTAAGAAATCTCAGAACAGCATATGCAGAAACACTATTCTTCCCTGTAGAAAGAATGCAAAAGATGTAAGAAGTCTTCACAACCACCAGGGGAACTTTCAGGTTTTTTTAAACTGCACAAAATTATATAAACGTACGGTATATAAGACCAATATTAATCTGAATCTATTTGCAATAGTACAATTCCATCTGTTTTCATATATGTTTTCATATATCATATATGATATCATATATTATTGAAAGTATTATATTTAAGATATATGTGCCATCTTCTTTCAGATCTCTCTGGAAAGGAACAGACAGTTTAAGGACCAAGTTAGCTATTACATGGGATAACAGTTTTTATGTTTTAAAAGACAGAGGCCTAATTTGCTAATACTAACCACAGACCCACTGAATCAAAGGGATTTTATTCAGTTGTTGACACAATTCAGCTACTGCTTCAGAGTCTTCTTTAGCTGGGACTAGCAATTATTTTATTTCACTTCATTTATATTCTGCTTTTCTCCTAGCACAGGACACAGAGCTACTTTGAGTTGGATTTAGGCCTATGTATATGTGTTGTGAGAGACAATATGATGTAGTAGTTTTGAGCATTAGGCTATGATCCTGGAAACTGGGGTTTGATTCACCACTCAGTCACCAAAACCCATTGGGTGACCCTGGGTGTGTCACACACTCTCAGCCCCAGAAAAACCTATGATAATTTAGCCTTAGGGTCACCACAAGTCAGAAACAACTTGAAGACACACAATAACAAATATGTGTGCACAGTTCATATGCAGGCAACAACCCAAAAATACACTCTTATTTAAACTGTTTTCAAACTCTCATGGCCAAAATTTTATTCCATTTACCCCAATGATCTCAGCTTGACTGATGCTGAAGTACTGGTCACTGTAACAAGGCATGCTTCATGTTACAACTTTTGGGGGGTGTGAATGACTCTTTTAATAATTAGGTACACCAAACTTCCACAATTTGTTCATCATTGTCTTAAACTTTTGTATCCTATGATTCAGTAAGGTCTTAATCGCTTCGTATATATCTATTTGTATACACCTGTAGGAAACAGATTCACAAAGTTTCTCATCCTCACCAACAAAGGTTGTCTTGACACTTCACAAGAGTTTTTGCACATTATTTGATCATTTATTTTCATTTGGGGACTTCTCTGCAAAAATCTCATTTAAATAGGAATTGTATTTTGATCTAGATGCAAAGTTCTTGTGCAAAATATGTTGTATTTTAACTTTTCTGAACAAAAAGTTAAAAATTTAATGCAAAATATGCTGTGTTTGCACAAATGATTTTTTTTCCAGGTTAAGTCCCAAAATGTGAAAAATAAAATGCACAAAAAACCCTTATAATCTTGCTTAACAAAATGAAAACCTTTTCAATTTTGTATGCAAGAGGTTAATAAGCAAATATTTACATCCCTATATATCATGAGTGGAAAAATTGTGGTCCATCCTTTAACCCAGAGTTGGGAATATGGGACTCTCCATATGAGATGGCCTCATATTCACCTTAAGCAGGCACTTCGCAATCTGCAATGTGAAGGAGTGAAAAGGAGCCATGGAGTCATGTTAGAATGTCCCTGCTTCTCCTTCTTGGCATTGCCCTCACATTTTTGTGATCTCTGGACTTAGCAAGAAAACCAGCCAATCATAGTTGGTGAGGTTTTCTGTGGGCAGGCCTACTGCTCAGAAGACTGCAGTTTTCACTCAGGTCCACCAAGAATACATGTCAGTGCTCTTATTTTCAGCAGAGACTCAGTGCAGAACTGAACTCCTTCTGCCTTTCACATGTCTGTCACAACTTTTGTTGGCAGCTCCTCCAGTTTCAGGGGAGACAGGCTGGGGTGAAGGCAACAAACGTCACATATAAATCAGTAAGCAAGGGACCCAGCCTCACATCCAGGTGATGGGAATCCACACTGAGGCTTACACCCAGATGGCATCCCAATTTCATTACTTCAATGGCTCCCAGCATAAGCCTGGGGATGGGGTTGCAGGACTCATTGGGCAACAGACAGGTCACCGAATGCCTGGATCTGATCCCATCCAAGCCAGGCCTGCTGCAGCTGTAATCGAAGAGAGCTGTGGCCAATTTTCATCCAAATATGGCTTTCATGTGTTTATTTATTGAAGCTATGCCCCACATGGCCTCACCACTGGGCACTGCAAGTTACTAGACTGAAGTTCTCAAAATCCTTCACAATGCTATGCTGACTAGGACTGATGGGAACTGGAGTCCAAAATCTGGAGGGTTACACATTCCTCAGGTGTATGCTAACTTCCTTATTCTTTGACTTAAGTTGTTACTTTCTTGCTTCCCTATCTGGATATCCCTGGACCAGGCAACTGAATACTGGAAGATCTCAGGTCTTTCATTCTGACGTCAACAAGCAACATGGGTTATACAAGAAGCTCCCATCTTTCAGTGCCCTGTTATCTGACAAATCATTCTTTTAATACTCTAAACTAAGGACAAGTTCCATTAATTCAGTGGGGGTTCAGCTCTTTCATCAGTTCTTCTTGTCTATGAAGACTCACTTGGGACCTCTTGTGTATGCATATTGCTTGCAAAGTGAGCTGAGAGGAGACAAAAAAGCACCAAGCTAGGTGAAAGACTTTGCAAGCAGCACATATGTGATTGGTCCCAGATGAGCCTCTGTAAGTTCTTCATGCTCCCTACAGTACAATATATGGGTTCCACTTTTCAATCAATTCCTTTTTCTGACAGTACTCCAGTCCCTAATCTGTCAGATAAGCAAGGTAAGTCTGCATATGGAAAGCACATTAGGATGAACCAATCAATACTAAATCCTTTTAAGCCTCACCAAGGTCAATGCACAAATCATGCATTAATTTGCTTCTCCTTTTGTTCCATTACTTTTGCTCAAATGCAAAATTATGCAGATTTTACTCATTATCAACTAAAACTTATAGGATTAAGATTTCTTTAACCAATAACAGTAAAAAATATGTGACTAATGGAATAAATGATACTTTTCTTAATGACTAACACAAGTAATGCCTTTCTTTCTTCCTTCTCATACATACATAGATAAACACACATGCATATTTTTGCTTATGACTACTTCACTGCACATTGGCAGCATGCAACTCACTCCACATTTTACAATCTCACAGAAAAGTTTCCTGAACGGGCTTAAATTGAAACCTGTGTGTTTAAGGAAGAATTAATATGGCTAACTCATCATGTGTTAAATTAAGCATTTAGCTCTCATGATTAAAAAAAAAAAATCTGTCCACTTCTTTAAGAAGTAGTTACTGAAGATGATCTACTTGACTAGCTATTTTTTTCTGATGTACAGCAGACAATTCGCATATTGCACATCACTAGAAGGTGAATATTGTTCAACTTCTGGACTTGCTTCTGTACAACAACCCCAGATCCATCCCATCAGCAAGACAAACAAACACTTTCCAGTAAGAAGAAGGAGATGAAGGAGGAGGAGGAGGAGGAGGAAGATTACACTTCCAGAAGATGCAGTTTTCCTATGTAACACTATGCCCTCCGCTCCCAATAACACTTTTGGAAAACTAGAACAGACTTTCCAGTCAGTCACTTCCACTCTATCAAAAGAAGCAAGCACAGCCCATAAAGACACAGAGTGATAAAAGATGGTGCATCAATAGTCAAAAGGTCTTTATCAAAATTTGTTCTGTGAAACATTACGTATTGTACAATCTTATCTTAGAAGTCCCTGTCCAGTAACTGCGTCATTTTAATGTGTCATACTTCATAATTATCTAAATGTTATTTTTTTAAAAGTATAAATTTACCTGCCAGTATCTGCTGCATAAGTGTTGATGATCCATTTATTACACCAGAAACATCAACAGGTGTGTTCGCCAGTGTAGTGATGCCACCACCTTTAACAGAAGTAAATTTCCAGATATTGCATAGTACATAAATGGTTTACAAGAATTTTGAATATTGCATAATCTTTGATGTACCAGTATTTACTTCACATGTTATTTTCATAAAAGAACATTTTTCCATAGTATCTCAATACATTCTTACATGAATAGAATGCCAGTTGTTTATCTGCCTGATCATGGACTGACAGTTAAGAGTTCCATCTACCAAAACTGATCATTTTCTTTCATTTAATATCACTACTTTGCATCCCCACTCAATCCTGCTATAGCTCCTGAATCCCCTGTAGAACAGGAGTAAGCAGCTCAATTGGTAGTATTTGTAGTGTAGAGAGAAATGAGGATGCTCCTGAGTGATGCCCTCGTCTATGTTTATGCACAAATCTTCCTGAGAAGCTGAGCCTATATTTTATAGATGTCTCCAAACAAAGGGGATTATTATTTCTAGATAGTAGGAAAACTATTGTATGTAACTTTAGAACATCCTAGACTCAGGAAGAACTTTATAAAATAAGTGAAACTTTTTATGTCACTCTTAATAAGGATAAAACTAAATTGGTCCATCCATTTCCACAATCATTTTGTCTATAAAGGGGGTAATAAACAGGGGTGTCCTCATTCACAGTTACTATGCTTTTACACAAAAAAGTTATCTTAGAAATACCTGTTCAGTAATGACACTATTTTAATATGTCCTATTTCATTATTAGTGAAATGTCACAAAAAATAAAAGCAAAATAAAAGCATAACGATCACTTTAGTTGTAAATCCCTTGACTATCATCAATAGGCTAGCAAGGAATATAAACTGTTGCATAATTAGAAGCAAGGAATTTAAAATTGCTCTCTGAAGTGATGATACGGCATTAATTTAAGCTCTTTATACTTTCTGCAGTCTGACAGAAAATTACTGCAACTATTAGACAGACACTTTATATATTTTAAGTAGCAGGATTTGGTATAAGTTTCCAAATGCACCAGTGTTTCATTTCAAAAACATGTGTATCAAAAGCAATATGACTTGATTTGCTTATACTAGTGGCAGCAACAATTTATTTAACCAAATTATGGAAGAATACACAAGCTCCCTCTCATTAAAAACCAGCTAAGCAACATTTGGATATGAAATCTATGAAAAAAGGTTACATCTTATATTAAATCAGTGATAGATAATAATCAATGCAATTACATGCACTACAATAAGTATATATAGTCATATTTTTAGAGCTACTTCTAGTAAACCTATGACTCGGAAAACCCTATTAAAACAAGCTCAAAAAACTTTGCTATTGTATAATAAAATGCAACATTATAGACCTTTCCTCACTACACTGTTATAGTGCTATTATTCCACCATCAACATCCTATGAAATCCTGGAGTTTGCAGTTTAAGGAGAAGCATTTAGAATTCTCAGCCAGAGAGCACTTTGGCCTCAGTAAATTAAAAACCCCAGAACTCCACAGGATAGATATGGAATAATAGCACTATAACAATGTAATGAGGAAAGGCCCTATTTTACCTAAAGTAGTGCTTAAAAAAACTGAGGTCTCTGAATGTCTAAAATGACCCCTGCTCAGTTGGCAAAGCCAGCCTGGAGGGGCAGAGCACTTTCTCCTCCTTCAAGAGGTTCCTCTACCTGCTCCAGCAGGAATGACCTTGACAGCCACAGGAAAATAAAATCTCCTTCCAGCTGCAGCAACTTTTGCCCCTTTTTCCCATCATACCTTGGCCCCTTTCCCACAGACATACACACATATTTTGATATTTGCAGTTTTTTTCTGCAAATTAACCCAATACTGAATGTAGATTGCTCCTTCAGCCTATCTGAGAAAGTGGATAAGTCAAGGGAAGTGAATACTTCTGCAAAGCACACATGGGTCAACATAGTTTTTTTCAGAACTAAAATAAGATATATTTTCCCCATGCACATCTCTTGGATCCAAGGCAATGACTGGTAAATAGGGATATAAGCTCCAGTTTCAACTTTAAAAACAAAGCAAATATATTTTACTATCAGCTACAGTTTAGTAGACTTCCTATGTCAATTATAATATTCAAATATATTCAGAAATTTAAGTTTACAATCTCTAGTTTTTGAAAAGAATAAAAGACTTAAATCTGATGATCCTTATGAAACCATTGTTATAGTCAATCTGCTCTAATAAAATCAGTAAACTAGTAATAACAATAAACTAGTAATCACTCTAGTAATCACATCTTTTCCCTCTTAATATTCTTTTTATCCAATTACCATCAAGAATATCGACGCCTGCAAAACAGAGCTCTGAAATGACATCACGAACTTCAATTTCATCAGGAACAGGAGGCCCAGGGATCAGTGTCCTTCTATTTTTATCAAACAGAGCTTCCAGGATGGCAAAAAAATGAGATGAGTTGCAATCAAATAGCTCCATTAACAATCGTTCTGTAATTGTACGAGGCCAAGGCAGCTGAATATAAAGGAAAACAATAGGAAGAATAATTTACAATTCAGATTGTTACAGAGTAATTAATTTCTCATAAAACAGTAACAGAGCTAGAGTTTTGATTTGAGCATTGGACTGTGACTTTGGAGACCAGGGTTCAATTGCCCACTCAGCCATGGAAAACCCACTGGCTGATCCTGCACGCACTGGCTGACCTTTCCCTTATACTCTCAGACCCAGAAAACCCAATGACAGATTCACTGTAGAGTCACCATATTTGGAAACGACTTGAAGGCATACAATAACAAGTTTATAATTATTTAAAGTTACTCTCTGAGAAAGCCTCGGCTGAGTAACCCACTCTCTTACACCAGGGATTTCATGTTTCTCAGTGCTTACTTGTCAGTGCAGAGATCACAGAGGTAATGGAACAACTGAAAGGGCTATCAGTTTTAGTGTCTCACTGTTCAGGAAGGGAGCAAAGCATGAGCAGGCAATCTAGCCAAACCCCTCAGTTCTGCTCCAAATTTTGTCAGAGCAAGCTAACCTACTTGGAACTATCAAGGTTCTGTACCTCCAATCTAACTATACCTTCCACCTGCCTAAGATGAGATCTTACATCCATTTATTTGTGAGTAAGGCCTACTGAATTCCCTGTGAAGTCAAGTGGACATCTATAGGGA
The DNA here is from genome assembly GCA_948474755.1 of Ctenosaura bakeri. Classification (NCBI taxonomy): domain Eukaryota; kingdom Metazoa; phylum Chordata; class Lepidosauria; order Squamata; family Iguanidae; genus Ctenosaura; species Ctenosaura bakeri. The sequence continues at coordinate 14,769 of CAOLHI010005825.1, read as the reverse complement.
TCTGCTGAAAACGACCTTCATGATCTTCAGATTGTGCTCAGCACAGGCCAGAATAACTAAAACTTACATGCTGTAGCTCTCTTAAATTAACTCTCACTCTTGGCCGAAAAACCCCCTTTGGCCGTCTTCTAGGTTCAAATACAGATCTTTTGAAGATCATTGCTGCCATCTGATCCAAGAAGAAGAAAGGCAGAGTTATTACAAATGATGTGGTATACTGTATTATACAATAAAGTACATGTGTGTGTACATACTATAATCTTTAGAAAATATGTACACCTTCACAGTTGCTTCTTTGAATTTCTTCTTTGTTTCCACACTCAGCGGTGATGAACTCAAATTTTCCATTTGCTTTAGTTCATCGATTTTCATCAAACCACGCCGTGCAAATATCTACAGCATAAAAATACATATGAAAGAAGTGAGTAGAGGTTTGTGAGAGTAGAGGTTTGTGAGTCTGCAATCAACAATGCAATAAAGCTTCACCTGGGGGGAAAATGGTTTTTTTCTCCAACCAGTTCTAAAGTAGCTGTGTGCACCTACCTGCAACAGGCAAGGTAAATAGCAGCTGTCTCCAGAATCCCTTACTGAGCATGTGCGAACAGCAAAACAGACAAAAAAGGGGAGAGCAGATAAGACTACTCAACAGCTATCCCCAGCATGTTAGACGATAAGTTTGACCAAGAAAATGGAAATCATAAGAAAAAATGAAGACTGATGAAACAAGTTATCCTTAGATACCTTTTAGATGTTGCTAGAAGGCTCAAACTATCTCTAGGAGGCTCAAAATGTTTTTGCTTACTTATTGAGACATTTACCTGACTTGGTTATTTCATTTCACATATGCATATTGTTAGCTTTGAATAAAAACTTCACTGAAACGGTGAACTCTTCACTTTTTTTGTGTTGCAGAAACTCACCCCTTTTATTTCCATGTTATTTCTGCTTCTGGTACCAACATTTCTATTACAGAGCTAATGCCCAGGAATACATCTACTTTGTCAACAGCAGTATACCTGTACTTAGATGGCAACACTGAAATCTACAAATTAGGACGCACAGATTAAAAGCATCTGTGTTGCATTCCTAATTATGTGGGAAAACACCTACTGGTCAGGAGTGTTGCTAGGAGTGTTTTCCATTCAAAATGTTGCATGGGGAGACCCAAAGTGTCACATATACATTTTGTCTGAAAAGAATTCATCAGGAAAATTCCGAGATTGAGTTCCAGAAAGCCCACTTTAGGTTCAGTGGTCTCCAAATCTTTTGCTCAATGATAGTTCTAAGTAAAATTCTGTGTCCTGAAAATGAATATAATTCAAATAAAGCTTCCCTACATTTTTACTAGTAATCTCTAACAACAGTTTGCTTTCTTTTATATATGTGATCATGTAAATACTTTAACAAAAATTAAAATGTGAGTAATTATAAATTACTACCTCTCCATACATGCCACAACGGCAGTCATAATAACACTGGCAAACAGCAGCATACAGAGTGGTTCTCCATGTCAAATAGTGTACAGCTAGAAGTGGAACTGATGATTCCATACATACACAGGCCCACAATAAAGACTCAAGTACCTATTAAAAGAAAATCAGATTATAAGTCACACCATACATGTTTCAGAGTCAACCCTCTTCATTTGTAGGTTTAACTTTTACGGATTTGATTATTCGCGAGTCTGTCCAGTCTTCACCACCACCTCAAGTGCTTCTTTCCTGGGAGAACTTTCCCTCTTGGAGGTTTTGATCAGGTCTTACCAACAGTTAAAAAGCTGCCCCTGGTCCTGGTCCTGGTCCTGGTCCTCCACCACCACCACCAGCAGCAGCCACTACCCAGCCAGCTAAGGACAGTTTGAACCCATTTCTCAACTGCTGGCTGGGACTGAAAGGAGCCACTGAACAACCACTCTCTGGAGCAGGTCAGATGAGGAAAAGAGACCAGCTCTCACCAAGCCCAGCTATCTCTCTAAGCTTCACCCGAGTTGTTCTCTAACTCCCTCCCTCTGCCTGCATCCCACTCTATTGCAAACAGCAACACTGTTCATCCCCAATCTCAACCACCCTGCTTCCACTGCTGCCCAAGAACACAGGACAATGGGTGGGATTTAGCCAGCTAAACTGTCCAATGCCTCTTAGGGTGAGTAAGCAAATGAGCAAGGAACTGAGCAGACCCTGTCCAGGTTTGGGGTGAGGGGTGTGTGTTTGGAGCGTTATTTTTGCCAGGCATAGTGCTGCTGGGAAGGAAGAGAAGGTATAAGCAACTACAAAGGGGATGAGCATTATTGCAGAGCAGAAATAGGAGGCAGAGCAGAGCAGCAAAGTGGTGTGCAGCACTTCCCCTTCTTCAGCCCACAGCAAGCATATGGCAACTGCAGCTTAGCAAGAGAAAGAGGTATAATGCAGAGATAAGATGTCAGAAAGCCCTTGATCCCAGCATGGAAAGTTAAATCCACCACTGTCTGGAAAACATCTGGAAGAGGAATAGGAAAGAGGTGTTATCACGGCAATGATATGTCTGGTGAGAGCACTAGATATCCTTTTAATATCAAATAATTTGGCCTTTGCTTGACCCTTCTCTGCCACCCTACTCCACGTGTTTGCAGAGGTCCACTGGACAAGCACGTATTGGGCGCAGCCATTAATGGTTATATATTCCAAACCTCATTCAGGCAGGCAACTTAAGCCTCTCTGATGCTTTAGGGAAAAACTTTCTTGCAAACCAGCTTTGCTCAGCGCGAATCTTTACAAAGACGCACGGCCAAGGGCCGAGTCATTCCTTTATATTGAGCCATTTACACACTGGCCATACTATTGTCATCAAGCGCTAAGCCCATCATGCAAAACTTGACCTTTTCCAACTCCTTTGTCCAGCTCCAAATTTCCTTTGTTCTCATCGAGCATGGCATAGCTTGTAGGTAAAATCCACCCTACAAAAAGTCCCCATTTTCGGGACTTCCTCGGAACACTTTGGACTTCCATCCCGCCTTGCTGTCGGTTTGTCCAGTGAACTCCCCTCAGCGAACCGCGCTGAGCTTCCTTCCCTGCAACCTCCTCTTCTCTCCAGGACTACAAGACCAGGTGTCGTATTATCCATTCCCCAAAGCTCTCCATTTCTATTTCTCAGTTAGTTAGTGTATGCCATGCCATGTCTTTCGTGTTGCTTGTCTTCAATAAAATATTGTCTGTTACTTTAAAATCTTGTCTAGCCGCTCTCTGACCTGATGCTGTATACATAGGGTGAAAGATCCCAGCTGAAGTTACCCTGCCTCTCATTAGCTTAAGAGAGTGCTCGAGCTTAATTTCCCCATCTTGTGTTTTTATTTGGTTATTTGGACGCCCCTCCCAGGACGCCCAACATACAGGGTAACAGAGGGAGGCCGCTTAGTTTGGGGGTCACATTTACAACCTTGCGACCCCATCATAAAAGCATTGCTTCTTTCCGTGCGTTGGTAAGAAAATAAGCACAGACACATTTTCATTGATGTAGCATGCAGGTCTGGAGGGTCTTCACAGTTTTTCCACTTTTGTGAGGGTCCCATGAATGTGGAGGGCCAGCTGTATTTTCATATTACCAATTATCAGGTTACATGAGAAGGGTCAATAAATTTTGGCTGAGGTTTACCTCCCTTATGCCTTTAAGACAATACCAGGCACATGCTCTCATTCTCATTCTAAGATTTTGAGCTAGGGAAGAAAGAAGATTCTATGTAATTCAAAAACAAATCCTCAGTCCACAAAAAAATTCAGTTTGGAGTGGAAAAATTAAAAAAAAAAACAAACCTGGATCCTATTAGTAACAACTAGAGTAGACTCTGGCTATTTCCGTACGAGACTGTTATAGTGCTATTATTCCACTTTCAACATCCTATGGAATCTTGGGGTTTGCACTTTAAGGAGGGGCCTTTATAGCGCTATAACAGTCTCACACAAAAATGGCTTCTGTGAATCAACTGTCAAATGGTGATTCAATATGTAGGTAAATTCCAAAGAATTAATGGGTCTGCTCTAGTTGGTGCCAACAGTAGGATTCAGCCCAAAGCTTTTTTCATTTCCCTATTTAATATGCTCTTGGCCACTCAGCAACCAAGGAAACAAGTCACACCTGTTGATTTCTATCTCTAGCTCAGAGTTGGTGAGAAGGAAAAGATGTGAACCTGTATTTTTGCCAGCCAACTGCTTTAGGCTTAGATTATCCAGTAAGCACAGAAATAAGTCCATGTGCCTCTACCTTTCCCTGACAGCTCAGAGCTTGTAAAGGGAAACAGACAGTTTCTACTTATCTTTGCACTTGCTGGATACCCATAACAACCTCTTTGCAAGCAGTGAGTAGACTATCTCTTTCAGGTGATTTGAAGCCAGGGAGGAAATGTGGAGGTGGGTGTTGAGTTTCATCTCTGTACTTATGCCTGGCAAGTATGGAGCAAAACTAACTGGGACTGCTGAAGAAGGAGTAGACTATATACCTTAAATGCTTCCACCCCCAAAGTGCAAGAGCTGCAAACTCTTGGGTCATCACACATGGCAAAGCAGGGCTAAGCAATAACCAATGTTCCATCAGAAGTGAGACTGTCCAGCCCCGCTTTGTAATTAAAATAAATTCATCATAATTATATGGTTACACACAATATGAAATAATGAGAACAAAGGAGGGAGCAATCAAATATAAAAGTATTAGTTTTGCTACTTTTGTTCAAAACCAAAACATAGAAAAAAGACTGAATAAAATATTTTAATCTATCAAGCTTGAAAATATATCAAGCTTAGATACAACAAACTGCCTGGATCTTATGAAAAATAAGGATTTATAAACTGCAAGGGTTTTTTCCCACTTTTAGTTCAGGTTTTCCATGTGCAATAAATTATTAACTTGTATGGGCAGGTGAGCAGTACATTTAGGGAAGAAATGAACTAGGTTTTGCAGTAGGGTTCTAGATACTTAAAAAGTTAATCTGGCTTCCATATTGACTTTTTCTTCTGCATTTATAATCCAGCTAACAAAACCAGATGATGACTTCATTATTGAGAACAGCCACATGATGGCACCACAGTTCAACTTTACTATGGTAGAAAGATTATATCACCAACCAACATATTTTTTTCATATTGCAGATAAATATTAAGCAGATATTACACTGCAACACAGAGAGAACTTATTCCTTAGAAATTAAATGAACAAACAAAATAAATCTATTCAGATATACCAAGTACATTCTATCAGTTTTCATCTGAAATAATCTGAAGGCACCAGATCCCATCTGATCTTGGAACTAAGAAGAATCAACCCTGGTTAGTACTGAATGGGAGACTGCCAGAGAATACTAGATGTAATATAGCTATAGACTTTATTTCAGAGGAATGGCAAATGAGCTCTGAGTATTCCTTGCCAAAGAAAATCCTATGAAATTCATAGGATCATCATAACTCATCTGGTGATTTGAAAGTACATAGAAACACAGAAAAAATAGAAATCTATACTAATTTATTATTAAATTTATATCCCTCTTTCTCCCAAATGAGAGCTGACATGGCCTGTTAAAATATCGACAAGATGTGCTGTATGTATAGATTAAGACCACATCTTTACAGTTCAGTTATCTATCCACTTCATTTTTTTCCCTAAAGGCAGCATCTGTGGCCATTTTAGGTTTTTTTAAAACATATATATCCTACTTTTCTACATTCTAAAATATCAAAGGCAAATAACAGCACACACACAAAATGAAAACTATGTAACATTAAAACTTTAAATACAGACTGCAAAGCAAAGAAAACAGTAACTTTTAACTGTGATGGCTAAGCATAAGGTGAGCGGCCAATTCTACCAAATCTCTTCAGCCTGAACAATCTGTTCATTTTAAATGTATTCCCTCATTCATCCACCATCTTGGAAGCAAGTGCAAGGAAGGAAACTGGCTACACAAGCTTGAAACAGCACAGCTGAAAGGCTCACTCCTGCCCTCTCTTGGAGGAATGAATCCAGTAGTTTCAAAGATAGCTCTGCCCCATCCCCATAACAGCACTGCTCACTACTCTCACTACTTGGAGGGCTGGGGCAATTTGCCCTTAACTTCCATAAAGCAAGTCTCCTCTTGCTGAGTTCATTGTGTAACCTGTGACCCAATCATGATGCACAGTTCCCTTAAACCTTCTGGGTAGTCCTGCCCTAAGGTGACCCATTGGGAGGCAAGAAGATTAGAGGGCACTATGGATATTCATCTTTCTTCTCCTAAGCCTTACCACCTGGTAGATCTAGCGGCCTTGATTACTCTGTTAGCCCTTATAACAAAACACTTTTCTGTATTATTGTTTCAGCAAAGAACATTAAAAATCAGTAACACAAAAAAGAACATTATCCAACACAAATAATACCAATTTCTAAATAAAATGTATTTAGCAGCCCATCCCAAATGGTAAATGTTTCCAATTTATCCTTCCTTACCTTAGCTGATTGACCAATGGTCATCAAATGTCTACATATTGAATACATATGAATTGTTCCTGCAAAAACAAATGGATTGTTTTTAAAACACATATAGCAATCTGTGTGTGCATACACATGCACAAGCATAGATGTATTGATTAGACATGCACAGATGATATATGTAGGTATACGAGAGAAAGACCAAGATTAAGGCCAAGGTTATAGTCAATAATGGCACAGCAGAAAGCCCCCTAGCATGATTATGAGAGATCATAGATAGTGATGCATTACAATGCACATAGTGTGCAGTGCTGACAGGAGAAGCCAAAAAAAAAAAAACCAGTGACAGCAGGGACAGGAGGAGAACAGCTCCAAGCCAACTATTTCTTGAAGTCAAGAAACAGAGAGGCGAACTGAGAAATACCCAGTCTCATGGATCCAAAACAACTTTTGGTGTTTCAAAAATGCTTCTATTATATTTTGTTTATACATAGCCATCTGTGATATAATAACCCATTTGCTTTATTTATTTATCTTTGCTTTATAGTAAAAGTTTAAAACAAATCTTAAGAAGAAAAGAAAAATACAATCCTTATGAATTTCAAAGTATATAACTCAGGGGTGGGAAACCTTTAAAGCCCAAGGTTTCCTGGCAGGAGCGGGTATAGCTATCCCACCGATGACATGTAACCCCATGTGTTTGCTGAGATAGACACACACCATTAATACACTGAGAGAGTGTCGCTCACTCATTGGGGAGGAAAGAAGTGGAGCCCTCAACAACTACAACTTCCAGGCACCGGGCATGCTCTGAATTCACTCTCCAATAAGATGGCTCCACACAACAGGCAACTGAAGGAACCTTCAGGAACTGTTCTCTCACCCTCTTAACCTTCTTTGGTAAAGCAGAAGCTAAAGGGAAGGGATGAGAAGAAATTCATCTTCTGAAAGTTTCCCCATCCTTGATCTAAACTGTTGACAGAAAGCTCTTGAGAAGTCTTCAAAATTATTTACTGCAAAACATGCAATAATTTTTAAGACTGCATTTAGAAAGGAACATGATTGACATACCATTATACACAAGCCAACATAAATGCTCATGTGGCAATGTCATCTGCATAAGTATTTGGAATGTGGTCAAGATCCTGAAGCATGTCTTCACAGATTCCTGATTCAGGAGATTGATGTCATCATCACACACCATTTTATAAAGGCAGATATTCCATACTTGCAAAACATGGAACTAAAATTAATAAAAGGAATTAATGAAATCAGCAATTTCAAATGAAGGTGTAGAATTCAGCCATACTGGTTATTTTCCCACCACTTTTTCTTCTCTGCCCCATGCCAGCAATAGCACTAGCTGTTTTTCTTTCTAGGTCCTCTGTGACTTTGCTGCCCCAATTCAAAACATCCCTGCTTTCTTAGAGCTTTCTTCCTCACCAGCTTGTCTATTTTATTCTCCAATCCACCTAACCCTTGTCATTTGTTTAACTGAATAGTATGACGTCTTAGCTTGTTTTTCACTGTCTACAAGATATGGCCAATATGTGGGTCTGAAATCCCCTGGGTTGGTGAAACAAACTCTGGCTTACATGGGGGTGGAGAATCTGGCGTCTCCCCTAAGAGTTCAGGGCTCCTCTCTTCCAGTGAGATCTTCCCAGTTGCCCCTGAGGCAGAGTTGCCTTAGTAGCCATGGCCCTTGTAACCTTGACACTTCCCTGAACTCTTGCTGCTTATCTCCTTATCATCTCTCTTATCTGTTCAGATCTTCTGATCTCTGAGTTTCTCACTTTCCCCTATCTTCTCATCTCTTCCTTCACTCCCCACAATTCCTTTCACCCCTTCAGGTCATTTTACCACTTCTCTGCCTAAGCCTCCTCCATACTCTCTCCTCCTTTTTCTTTTCCTCTTGTTCTTCCTCCCATGCCCCTGACCTTCCCCTAAATCTTCCAGCTTCTTCCATCTCTTTCTTGCTCCATCCTTTTGTCTGAAGCTGCAGCAAATTCCAAGTCTCAGCCAGCAGAAGAAACAAAGAGCACCACTGGTAATGTCATTCCTGGGTGCTCCTGTGTTCTAAAATCCATACCCAGCTGTTGCAACCACAAAACGAGTAGTACACAATGAAAAGAAACCCACGGTTCCTTTCAGTCACTCTTTGATATAAAAGAAGCATCACCAAGTGATAGAGCATACTTAAGACAGCAAGAAAACTCAAGGTATTCCTGACAGTGTCAAAAAATTCAAAAACCCCGAGAACATCAAAAATTTTCATTTCATTTTATGGAAAAGATGTTACACATAGAAACATTCTTAAATATGTTTCAAACACAAACAATGCTGTAATTTCCTGAACTGTGATATTTGGTTACCAAAAGAGTACAAGATATCTCTTTCCCAAAATCAAAGAACAATATGTTGGAGCACTTTAGTCCTACTTTTTATCAATGAAAAGGATAAGCTTGGATTCATGTATCTGATCCTTTTACAGCAAACAGCTGGCTTCCAGTTATCAAGCTTCAAAGTGAAATCTTTCCTTCATATCTGCTCTTAAAGCAGGAAAAATAGATATCTAATCAGAATCTAGACCCTGAATACCATGCTTAAAATCTTTAAAAACGGCAAAATCTTTACTGTACTTATTAAATGAGACTAGACAACTCCCAGAGGGCTGAACAAAGTGAATAATCAACTCCTGTTAAAAGGTAATTAAAGATTCTTAATACATAGACATACTAATTTAATTAAAGTGTTCAGTTTCTGCCCAATCCAGCAACCAGTTTACTCACGCAAGAGTTCTGAATGCATGGGATATCTGTTTTATACTTGGGTCCTTCTGCTTACAGACAAAAAAGACCCAATTTAAACATTTGCCTTTCACACATGTAGGGAAGACAAAGGATCTGTATAATCTTCGTGTGTATAAAAATGATTATTTAGTTTATTTTGTAATTATATTTCTACTATTTACTTGTATTCTATGTTGAGTCCCATCTGTAGGACTGTTTTTAATTATGTCTTGGTATAATGAAGTACACAAAAGTCAATATTTCTCCTAAAACTGGAACTGTTCGCTTGTTAGTATTTCATTTAAATAGAAGACATTATGACATTCTGTCCCAAATGAGAATAAAACTTATTTTTAAAACATTAGTTCTTTACAAGAGAAAAGTTTAAAATATACAGTCAGCTCCCCAAAATTTTTACTTCTGATGTAATGAGGTCTGATTCAGGATGCCTGTAAACAGCACAGAAAGCAGATAAATAGGAGAAGGGAGGGGAGAGAGAACGTTCATCAAAGATACCTAATCTTGCATGCATACACATAGAGAAAAGCACAAAAATTAATCATCTTCACTTAAAAGGACAAAATAATCAGGGAATTACAGCCCTGTGTTCCTACCCACACCCCAGAGACCATTCCAAGGATAAAAAAAGCAAACAGCCCTACCCTTTTAGCAGAAAAGCTTGTGAGGAAGACCAGGAGATTTCTTTTATTTCACCTACTATACTAACAATGAGTCACAGTAGAGAGGAAGAAAGGCGATCTTCTTTAAATCCACATTCTTGGTATGTGAAATGGACAAAGACAACATGCATTTTACTGGTATCTCCACAAGAATCACCTACTACATTGCTCTCTCATCAGTCACTAGCAGTTGCCACAGGTATACCCTCTTCAGCCCTATTCTGCAGCTGAAAAGCTCTAGCAATGAGCAGAATGGGGTAGACATTGGATGATGAATCAAAGAGTGAATGAGAGTATGAAGTGAGGGACTAAAGGAGGAGATTGAAGGAATAACAAAACAATAACCATATCCAGTCCTTCTATATATTTCAAAAAGTCTTTATCCAATATATTTTGTTATCTGGAGTACTGTCAATTCTATTTTGCTTGAAAAATGAAAGCAAGTTTCATCTTTCTCATATTTAACGATGAGACAACCAGTCAAATCAGCCCTTAGCTGTGCTAAGAAAATGAATCATTTTATTTAATGACATTTTAAGGTTTACAAGATATTACAGAATCTCATAAATGTTCATTTGAAAATATTACCTCTTGCCAAATTAGAAGGCCATTAGAAGGGGAGTATTTACAATAAACGAGTTACAATTTCAAGTCTATTGAGAATTAAGCACATGTGATACTTCAGTGTCCTATATTTTTGGCTGAGTGCAAAAAACTTCTGTAGTCCATTTTAGAACAAGAAGAACTGATCAGGAAAAAAGTGATATTATTGTCAGATTTAAATGTCATATTTTGAATGGCACAGTTTGCCAATTTCATTGTTAAGTCCAAAGCAACGTTAAGGCCTAAAATCTCTGAGACAAACAAAAGTGATAATTATATTAGTTATCTCACTCTGGCTTTTCTTTTATTTGATGCTGAATTTTTAGTTAAGTTTATAATGTGTTTTTTATTGTTTTATGATATTATTTTTTTATAATGTATATGAATATGATGTGTTTTAACTCAATATGGACATTCCATTGTTGATGATGTTGATGATAGGATATTGTGGAGGAAACACAGCTTGTTTAAAAAGTAAAATCTTTATGGCAAATATTTTTGCAGCCATTATGCATAGGGCCCAAAATTTAGAGCATGCTGAAATAATTCTGCACTAAATCAGCATTAAATCTCCTTTAAGGACCTGTAGAGATATGTCCTTACTTCAAGGATAGGGAATAACATGGCCTCCAAATGTTTTTGAATTACAATTCCCTGTTAGTGGCCAATGATCAGAGAAGACAGGAATTCTAGTGCAGTAACATTTTAAGGGCTACTAATACCCCACCTCTGCTCAGTTGACAATTTCAGAATTTGCAAAATGATGTGAAGCATTAACAGCCTAATTAATGCCAAACTAAGAAACATTAAATAACATACTATTTATTTAAATCATTTAGTGTATCTACTTACTGTACGGGCAGCAGTTGGATCTTTAAATCCATTGGGGAAAAAATTGGTCTTAAATTCATCTGCATCCAATCCAAGCTTGTTTATATTTACACTACAGATTTGCTGAAGATATCTCCCATAGCAATGTGAAATTGCTACTTTATACTCCTAGAAAGAAAAAATAACAGGTTACCCACACATTTCTGGGATTTGCTTTTTTGTTGTTGTTGTTGTAAATTGTATACTATATATTACAAAGTATTTACAGCATGATTCTATGCATCTACTCAGAAGCAAGCCCTATCAACTACAATAGGATTAAAGTGAGTATTGTGAGAGGGAACTCCGATTTAAGTCAGATCATAAACCATAAAAATGCAGTATGTTATTGTTTCTCTGCATTATGCAGCCAAGTTATGCATTTAGTATACATAAATCCCTCCAGTTACAACTGGCTGGAATTATCCAAGTGTTCAGCTTTAACTGGTTTGTACCCAACCATACTAGTAATATCAACTGTAGCGATCCCATGAAAAACACTTGCACTGCCACAACAAAGTTACTACTGACATAGAAGAGAAAGTGGTGTTGACTGGAGCTTGTCTGAATCAACTAGCAGTTGAAGAGAGGGGTTTGTCAGAACTGCAATACATGAGCAAAAGGTTAAAACATCCTTCCAGTGTATTACTGTCCTGACCACCTGTTCCTGTGCCTATTTAATATTTTTTTAAAAGCTAAACCAGTACATCTAATTTTGCCCTAAGAGATTTATTTTTCAGTGATAAGCTAAAGTCAGAACCTAGTTCACCAAATTCATGAAGTTACCAAGAACTAGCAGAATATATACAGAATTGGGAAGGATGTTAAAAATTATTCATTAGGAATATCACTTACTTTCATTTCTACAAGTTCATCACCAACTTTCACAAGCTTTTCATTATAATACCAATCTGGGAATCGAGGCTTGTAGTTATTCCAAATATTGAACAATGTTGTTACCCTAAACAGAAATCATCATACACAATTAGAGGTTTTCAAAATAGAAGGAAGCCTACTGTGTTTTAGATTCTCTATAAGAATACCCTGAAACCTCCACAATTAAAAGTTAAATGATTTCCCTTCCACTGGTCCTGGAAGAACTGACAACATGAAAAAAATGCTGAGAAAAGAATAAAGAAGGCAAACACAGGTCCCTCCCTCCCTTTTTCCCTTCCTGAATGAATCTGCCAGGGCTTTGGAAAGTTTGGTTTCTTTACCTTCGCATCCTCCCACATTCACTAGTAAAACTGCTCTGTAATTCAAATAGCACAGCTACAGGAATCATGCAGCCCTCTAGATCAGTGGTTCTCAACCTTCCTAACGCCGTGACCCTTTAATACAGTTTCTCATGTTGTGGTGACCCCCAACCATTATCATAGTGTCAGAAGCTCAACCTGAGAAGGGCTTGAAGCGAGGTCTTAGGCGACCCCTTTGAAAGGGTCATGCGACCCCCAAAGGGGTCCCGACCCCCAGGTTGAGAACCACTGCTCTAGATGTTGCTAGATTACAACTTCCATCACTCCTCATCATTGTCTATGCTGAGGAGGGCTGATAACTGTATTCCAGAAACATCCACTGTATAAGACTACAACTCTGTAAGTAAGAAATTTGAAATGGGCTTGACATGAGTATTAACATTTTTATTTATTTAATATGTTGGTTTTAGCGTTTCTAGCCACCAAAAAAACTGAAAGATAGGCTGTTGTGGGCTTTCCTGATTTTGAGGCCATGATCTATTAGTATTTTCTCCTGACATTTCGCCTGCATCTGTGGCTGGCATCTTCAGAGGAGATCCTCTGAAGATGCCGGCCACAGATGCAGGCGAAACGTTAGGAGAAAATACAAATAGAACACGGCCTCAAAACCCAGAAAACCCACAACAACTATGGATTCCAGCCGTGAAAGCCTTCGACTTTACACTAAACTGAAAGATGTTTTTCTATAAATTCTCCATGATTCATTAGATAAAATCAATGAATTACAATGAGAAAGTTTCATTGGACTGGAACAGTGACTAACAAAATCAGTCAATAAAAATGTCAAAATAAGTAAACCATATCAGGCAGCTAAAGACATTTCTGAACACTGAAATCAAAACTGATATAAGCCAACATAAATACTGTGGCATGAAACAAACCAGAAAACACAGAACATGCTTTCAAAAAGAAAATAAACACCTATCAAAGATATCAGGGATAAGATAGAGGTCTAAGAAAATGAGGTATTAACCAATGAACATTACCATTGTAATATAACAAAGAAAACAGCATCCACAACAAGATTTTGTTGGTGGTGGTGTGTACTTTCAAGTTGTTTCTGACTCATGGTGGCCCAATGTTGAATCTATCACGGGGTTTTCTGGGACTGAGTGTGTGATGTACCCAGAGTTTCCCAGTAGGTTGCTATGGTTGATCAGGGAACCGAATCCTGATCTCCAGGGCCATAGTCCAACGCTCAAACGACTACACCATGCAGCTTCTCACAAAACATTTACCTCCTCATTATTTCACTTACATTTTTTCTTGCACTTGTAAGTAAAACTGTCCCCAAATTTGCATACCAGCACACTGATCAAGTTGTGGCTTAAAGGCTTTCACCTTGCTGGGGATCATTAGAACTGTAGCTGAAGCACAGCATTATCCTACTTCTCCCATCAATTTTTTCAAACAGCAATTGGAAAAGGACATTGCTGCAGCCCGTCTCTTTGTTGAAAAGCAAGTACATTGCTGGGGAGGAGAACAATGCACTGTTTTGAAATGGCTCAGGCTGTAGACCCCAAACCATCCTTGAGGAGGATGGATCATGAAAATGTTATAGCAATCATTAAGCAGGACACAGCTCTGGCAAGGCCATCTGGAAACTAGTCAGTGTATGTTGCAGGCCTGATTGCATATATTCCATGAGGTATGCCTGGAAGGCTGGGAACTATCCTCTAGATGTCATTATTTTCTTACAGCTAGCAGGAGTTATACCCGCTAAAATTTGCTTTATTAATAAGAAAATAATAACATATTAAAGAATAAAAGGGGTAAAGGGGATCTGTACTTTCATTAAGGACAAAAAGAAGCTACTAGCTATAAGGACTTTTTTCTTCCAGGTGTTGGAGGAGATAAACGAATAAAATCCAAAGATGCTGGTGACAATTCATTAAAACCACTTCATTTCACCCCAAGTATCTTTGGGGTTAATACAGGGAAAAAATTATTGTAAACTATTTGCAAAGGCCATGAAAAATGTATGCTTCAGTAACAAAAATGAATACTAAAACATCTACTTTACTGAAGCCTACGACTAAGTTACTGAAGAACATCTTTATGGCTGAAATACATGGGAATCCTAATACAGTTGGCCCTTTACATTCACTAAGGTTAAGGGCAAAAGAGCGCCACAAAACTGGAAAA
>CAOLHI010005824.1:0-52869 GCA_948474755.1 Ctenosaura bakeri | reverse complement strand
ACGCAAGCTTTCTGACATTCCCTCTACCCACAAAATGTGGGCTTTTCCTACCCCCTCCTCTCCCTGCCATAGGAATTCCGGACTTGCTGGCACAAAAGAGCTTTTTGTATGGGGCAAGGTTGGGCAGGGATGGGGTGAGGCACACAGGATACTCCAGCTGCTGCTTCTGTTCATGGGCTAGCTCCAGGTTTTGGAATCTTCAGCCTGCACTTGCTGTAAAGGCATTCTGGCTGCTCAGACTAGGTGAAGAGTCAAATGGGAAACCATGGCAGGAATAGCGTCAGCACAGCAACAAGCTAAGCTGCATAACCTATCATCCCTGAGGAAAAGTGAGCTATGCAGCCCAAGGCCAATTTATGTGCCTCTGTACTGAAGAGAACCAGGATAGCGTAATGACTTGAGTGTTGGATGTAGGATGCAGAGGACTAGGATTCAAATCTTCACTCAGCCAAGGAAACCCGCTGGTGACCTTGGATAAGTCACACTCTCTTAGCGGAAGAAGGCAATCTAAAATCTCTGAATAAATCTTGCCAAGAAAACCCAAATCTGAGTCAGCTTGAAGGAACATAACAACAACTACTTCTAGAGATATTTACCAAGGAGGGCCAGCCCAACATATTGTGCTACCTGGGGGGAAATTGCAAACAGGATCTATACCTACCCAAGTGAAGATGAGTAGCACCGAAAGCCAACCAAGTTGTTCTGGTACACAAGCCAGAGAACTCCATCGGCCAAATTCTCACTATACTGTATAGTAAAAACACAAGAGTGAATTATGAACACCTAACAATTTGCTGCCTTTTTATGACATCCCAGATTTGCTACCTGAGGTGGCTGTCTCACTCTACATAACAGAATGGCCTGCCCTGTTACTAAGATTATGATCTTTCTAAAATTCTGCCTAAAAAACAAAATGTGAAGTGTCATAGGGTGAACTAGCTCAGTACAGATTACATCATCTGTAAAGCATCAAGGTAGTACTACAGTTCTTCATGCTGGAAAAGAGAAAAATGTGGAATGAGGTGATCCAGCCTCAGAAACCCCTCTTAAGTAGTGATCTCAATGCATAAGTGGAGTGGACCTACTTGAAGTCATTACACAAGGACCTTTGTGCCCACTAATGTCAACTCTGGAAATGTTTTCTGAGGAAATAAAAGAGCCACTCTAGGTCTGGAGAGACCACCTTTCTGTTTCAGCTGGCTCGTTCTGTTCTGTGTTGAGCTCCATCATATAGATCTGGCCCTGCCATTAAGCAGAGAAAAGGAAGCACTTCAGCCAACTAACTTCTGGTGTCATCAAACTGCAGCAAATTGTTAGCCATTTTACTTTGCAAGGACTGTATTGGAGAAGGGAGCCACTTATAGCATTTTCTCCCTCATTTGTCAAAACAAATTTGGTAGGTTTCAGGTACTATGTCTCTTGACTTGTGGGGCTGGGGGCATTATTTGCTCTGGTGACTCAGATAGAAAAATGTTTTGGACCAACCCTGCTTTCCTAATAACCTCAGAAGCTGAGCAGATTTAATATTCAGCTGAAACTAAAATTGGTGAGGTGGCTCTACGATATAAAAAGGACCTCAGTTCCCCTGACTGCTTCCTATCTACTTTTGGAAAATAGTATATGTGATGTCTGTCTTTTTAATATCTATGCATTCTGGCTCATTGTCTCTAGAAAGCTCATGCTTTGGAGTCTGTAAAGGCTTTCTTTCCTGAAAACAAATGTTCTTTTCTCTCTTCTTAAAGTTTGCACCAAAAGAGCAAATACACTTACTGAATGTAACACCTTTGAGTTAGAACTGGCCATTAACCACATGGTTTTCTCATTATCTGACCAAAATTCAGCAAACTGTAACTGTGAAGTTTAGACAGTTCTTTTCCCTTTCCTTTTTCCTTAATTTGGCACCCATGAGAAAAGTGTAATACTGCACAAATGCAAAACAAATCAATTCCATATTTTGTGCCCCAAATCCCATCCTCAATTAGGTGACTAAAAGTACTGCAGTGCTATTCAGTACTCCTACATTTGCAACACAACATTTTCAATTGTGGATATTTCCACCTCCTGTACTTGTGCCATATCCTTCAGTCCTTCCACATCCTCCCATGCTTTTCTGCTCCTCTAACCTTCACTTTTGTAAAGGATGACAGAAACCTCCATGTCCTGAAGGCATCTTTTCTCTAGTAAGCTGCCTAACAATTAGGAAACGGTCAAGGCACACCACACCTCAGAAGCTGCAGGAACATGAAAAGCATAGTTTCTGGTTCAGACAGTTGTGGTAGTGCAAAAGAGGTTTCAAGAACCAGTAAATCTGCATGTTGATAGGGCAACAGTTATGGAAGTTTTGAAATATTTTTTTGTTTTTGCCACCAAATATCTTAAGTAGCTTGACACCAGAAGAGATTGCTTGAGAAAAGGTCTCTATGCAACCACTACCCAACACACTGCTATCCACAAATATTGCCAGAGATATTCAATCAATATCTGTCAGGTCATTTTTGGGGTTCTGTAAAACGAAAACCATTCATCAGCAAACCATGGTGAGAAATCAGTTGTTTGTTGTTGTTTGCCTTCAAATCAAGCAACTCTAAGGTGACCCTATCACAGGATTTTCATAGATATATACATTATATACTATATGTACATATACAAACACAACAATTGTTCCAATTCACTACCTGTTCCATTTTAGAATCTCAGATGTGTTTTTTGACAAGTTTTCTGAATCATTTAACTGTCTGGCATTACCAGTAATCCAAAACCATCTGCAGATGGGCACTTTTCAGAGAGATTTCATGTGGCATGTACGGGTCATGAAAATGATAAATGAAGAGGCAGTAGCCTAAGAAGTACACTAGTCTTAATCCATAGTATTCAAAGTGAAAATTTGATCTGGCTGGGTTGGAAGGAACAGGGTAAAAAAGATGGCTTTTAAAAAGGTACACTTTGCAACATCCCACTCAGAAGAGAACATTCTCATACTATGACTATGACATTATCCTTAGTGCATAGAATCTTGGAAAGACAAGATGGAAGACAGCTGGCCTACCACACCTGTTTCAAACAACTGCCATTTCAGAAATGGCCAAGTGAGCAAAGAACCAGGACTTATTTGTCCAAGCTATTTATAGTCTCTTAAGAATGAATAATAGACCATATTGTTTGTTCCTTCTCAGGCATGCCAGGGAAGGGTCAGTTGTCATTAGTCTGCTGTACCTACCCCACCCCAACCACAAAACTACAGATGTCTGCTAGGCAGCTGCTCACAACCATACCACTTAAGAGGCTACTCCTTTCATAAGAGGAGGTTTGGATACTTCCTGGTGCCAGTAACTTCTACAGCTGTGCCTTCTGGTCTCAGTTCAGGAGCCATAAAAAGTAGTGCACAGACCTCAGCAAAGGGAAGTATCTCCCTCGTGGTCAGTCTTTTGCTTGGCATGTGCTGTCCATACATTACAGGACTCCCTGTTCTGATCAGCACTTTTTGGAGTCATAGAAAATAACACATGCCTTGATGAACTCTAAACCACATCAGCAAGAATAGCCCTTTGGCTGCAGCCATGTTCCCTTCGGAGTCTATCCTCTTAGGGCTACAGCAGAATAAATAAAGAACTGAGTGTTGATTTAGGTCACACATACTCTCATTATGTGCATCTGAACTACAACTTCCATGGTGCTCATTTATATATGTCAGTACATTGAAATGTGAAAGTATATGTTGCCTGCTCAGTAGAATTGTGCTTAAGATGTGAGTGAGTGGGGAGGGGAGCTGCTTAGCTGAAGAAGTTGGTCCTACTATTTTCAAACCAGTTAGCCAACCTGTCTTTGACTGCTTTCTGACCTGCGTTTTATACCATCAAACACACTCTGTCTGTATTGTGTCAAACCTTTAGGAATGATTCTTATCAATAGCTCATGACATAAGCTCATTAATCTTACAGTTCACCCGGCTGTTGCCCTTCCATTCCTGCTCTTGCAGCAAGTCTTCCAACAACATAATTTGGGCATCTGTCTGGGAATGCAGTGATTTCATGGGGCAAAAGTCATTGAGCTCTGCTACACACCAGGCTACCATTCATTTTCACCCCATTTAGAGAGGCATTATAGAATATAGGGAAGGAGTTTAACATACATTCTCCCAACTCATAGCAGGTCTGTACTTCATTGTAGTGTTGCCAGTCACACTGCATTGGAACCAGTGAATGGGGGAGCTGATGATCTTTGCTAAATCCCTACTTCCTCTGCATTAACCTGTGTCCCCCAAAAATCTGCTGCAGGGGGGAGGGCACCCTCTGAAACTGTGGTAAAAGTGGCTCTTGAGAACTGGCAAATATTGTCTTTCTCCATGTCCATTTGGCCATCAGGAGTGTTCTGAGCAGAATGCCAGCTCTCACCAGCAGAAGAAAGCCCTCGGTTCAACCCACAGTCTCAAGTGATCATTTCCAGTTGTAATAATAATGATAGTAATGATGATTATGACATTTTATAAAAGAACTTAAAAAGCTGTTTACCACTAGATTGGTTTCTTTAACTGATTAACACTAAATTTTAATTCATTGGGTAAATAAATATACAGAAAATATTGCCCCAAACTATTTTTCACATACATTTATGTATTTTAATTCCAATCTCCTTATTTTCTATTCATCATAAGAGGAAAAGTCCCTCTTGATCATTTTATTTTTCAACAAACCTAACAATATTCAATATTAATGCTCCCACATCAAAGCAATATACTTAAGTCTTAGAGGCTTCAATATGCATAAATGTTAGAAGTTGATCAGTATCATAGAAGATTCAAAATTAAAAAGTATTTTGACACAGCTCATCTGTGTACTGCCAGTTTCCATTGTCAATGGCTAATTGCATTCATCTCCACAGTTCCTCTTCTTTGAAAGGGAGAAAAGCAAAACCTGTTTATTCTGAATAAAAAAAAATGGACTAAACACTAAAATTAAGTTTGTTTGTTTTTTTAAAGTACATGATGTGCAGGGAGAAAAGAGCTGGCACCTTTCTGGAAATTCAAGTCCAAGACATTTTGCTAAGGTCAGCTTAATAAATTTAGCAGAGTCAGTATTTTTAAAAAAAAAATACATTACTGCATCTTTAGCTGACGACAAACACATCAATCAGTGGATTACAGCTTGTGTAGTGGTCTGGGTGCTGGAATGAGACCAGAGAGGTCCAGGTTTGAATCCTTGCTGAGCCATGAAACTCATTTGGTTACCTTGGGTGATTCTCCCTTTCAGACTAACCTTCTTCACTAGATTGTTGGGAGGATAAAATAGGGGAAGAGGAGAAATGTGTGTTGCCTTGAGCCTATTGAAGGAAAACATGTGATATAAATATAACTAAGTATGAGAGTGAGTGTGATGTAGTGGTTTGGCTGTTGGAATAGGATCCTGGAGAACAGGGTTTAGATCCCCATTAAGCACAGAAACCCACTGGGTAACCTTTGGGAAGTCACATTCTCTCAGCCTCAGAGGAAAGCAAACGCAAACCCCCTCTGAACAAATCTTGCCTAGAAAATGCCATGATTGGTTCACCTTATAGTTGCCATAAGTCAGAAAAACAACTTGAAGGTATGCAACAACAAGAAGTATCAGATACAGTGTATAAAACATACAGACCGACTAACTGAGACCACTTTGAGCCTGCAAAAACAGGATGAGAGCCAGTGTGGTGTAATGGTTTGAGTACTGGACTACAACTCTGGAGAACAGGATTTGATTTCCCGCTCAGACACGTAAACCCATTGGATGACCTTGGGTGCATCACATACTCTCAGACCCAGAAAACCCCTTGACAAGGTTCACCATAGGGCCACCACAGGTCAGAAATGACTTGAAGGCACACAACAACAACAACAAACAAAATAAGAGATACTTATTCTGAGGTTAGCTAAAATGATTCAAACAGAGATGTATATGTTATAAAACTGGATACAATCTACATTTAAATTTACAAATACGAGCAGTACCATCTAGCCCTTGCAAGGGGACTAGATATTTAAACATTTCCCAGACCTTATAATCATAGATAATGGAAGCTTACTTGTTTTCTCTTTATGTGGTCCTCAAAGACTATAACTCACGACAGAGCAAGCAAATTTCTGGTCTTATTCCTTTGGTTCTCTGCATTTTCAGTTCAGAAAGATGACTGTTTTCTCAGAAGAAACTCTGGAGACAATATCTATTCAGCTTTTCATGAGGTATTCTCTAGCGAACTACTAGCTGTGCCACAATACCCTGTAATAGATAAACAAACCCTTACAAGGATCACAGCCCTTACAGCCTTTACTCTCTTAACTTCTTGGTCTATAAACATATTTCCTTGAAGACCTAAGCAGTATATCAGTATTGGTAATAATGCCAGTGAAGAAAAAGAACATTTCTTTTTAGGCAGACCTACATATGTACTACATGTATTATATTCTAGCTCTGATTTTATCGTATTATCTACCATGCACATATCCTCGTATCTGTCCCATTTGCTAAATTTGTTGCCAATATCAGAACTCATCTGTCAACAGATGCTGCCAATATCCCACATTCTACTTTTCTCTGGTTTCTGACTCAAGTGAAGCAAACAAAGTGCTTGCCCAGAGCCTACAATCAATAAATTCTGGACGTAGAGAAGTATGCAATAGAAGCTTGATTTAAAAGAAAGAGAGAGAGAAAGAGAAAGATAAGTGAGTTGTTCATCTGTTTGGGGGGATATTTGACTAGTTGGAGTGGGGTTGCACTTCCTTTGAAAGATGAGGTTGACCCAGGTTTGTCACAGAAATTCTGCATGGCTACAGTGATACTGAAGATTTTAATAAATTAAGCTATGCACTAACTGCACCCCCAAGATAGATAGATAGATAGATAGATAGATAGATAGATAGATAGATAGATAGATAGAGTTACAGTGTATATATCTTCCCTTGAAAACTCAATGGAAACTGTAGTTAGTGCATAAAATATCCACTAGGATTTTTCATGGGACTAGCCACTGGATACAAGAAGAGCCATGATGGATTAAACAAAAGGCCTATGTAATCTAGTATTCTGTTCACAGAGTGGTGAACAGGGAGCCTACTAGAAGGACATGAGCAAAACAGCACCCTCCCAAATGGACCATGTTTCATCTGTTCTGAAAAAGTTCAACTAGCTGCTAATCCCTTTCCAAACCAAGGCCATTTCTGGACTACAGTCTTATAGCGCGATGATTCCACTTTCAACCTCCTATGGATTCCACAGGAGGTTGAAAGTGGAATCATCGCACTATAAGACTGTAGTGTAGAAATGGCCCAAATCAAAGTACTTGAGTTGAGTTGAGACCATACCTGTGAGGAGACAGGCTTTAACTCTACTCCCTGAGCTGATCCAAACCTAGAACTGTCCCCCAACACCCCTGAAATCTACATTACAAAAAAGCAAGTGCTTCTATGATTCAGAGCTGACTCAGGTGAGGCAGATGGTGACCAAGGAGAGATTTTTGACTAAAACTCCCTTACCCCATAGTTCCTTCTCCACAGAAGCTTGCCGAGTGCAAGCTTATTCTTTTGGATGACAACTCCCCAAATTCCTCAGTGAGCTCTGTGCAGCCAAAAAATAAAATTTCCAAGTTATGTCAATGTTGTTATCCTTCAGGCATCAGAAGTAGACTTAAAAATAAAATCTCTCAGATCTTTTAAAATTGTTTGTGTTTAATAAGACTTGTTTTTATGGCTATTTTCAACTACTATTTTACTGTTACAAATTTACTTAGCATCTTGTACTTTTTAAGCATTTTGTAAAGCAAGCTTGATTTTGTGTTGAAGGGCAATATAAAATTATGTTAATAAAAATGAAGTGGACAACAGACAGACAACGCTTGTGTATGTTGGAGACTGCTCTTCAGCATGTCAGTACATTAGAGGCCAAGTGATAATAAAAATGTGGCCAACAAACTTAGAGCACTGAGTAAAACAGTACTTTCTCAGATGTCAGGAAATCTTTGTTCTCAAGATGACATGAAAAGCCTTAATGGCATATCTGCTTTGTATTATGTTTATTAAATAAATATATTACACTGAAATTATTTAATGGAAACGGTTCATTTGATTTGCTCACTGCCATAGTAAAACTAAGAAATCTTTATTTACTGCAGTATATTTCTGGTTTTTTGATCCAAGCATCAGATTGATCCAGGTGGGAAAAGTAATGTATGAAGCAGCTGTGGCAAGCCAAGTAAATCTGGGTTCTATTGCTTAAACCTCTCAGTGTAATAAATCTGATATCTTTTCTTAAACATTTTTTTCTGCAGGCTAAGCACATCCTTCAGCCCCTCCCTACATATTTTTCCTTCAAGAATCTTGAACCTTTATTATCTACACTGTTCTCCTTCAAATCACTCCAAATTAACAGGATGTTTCTGTAATTGCTATGTCATATTATTCATTATAACCCCTACATCCCATTGCACAATTCAACTGCTGATTCACCTGCTTACATTTGTGCGTTGCATTCTCCTCCTCCTCCTCCTTCTTTTTCTTCATTAAACATTTTACATTTGTTCAGAGAAAATTTCACATATTGTCCCAACTCTCCAGTGTATCTGGGCTATTTTCAAATGTCTAGATTACATTCTTAAACTGATATCTTGTTGGCTAATGTTAAGCAGAATTGAGTCATTGATCCAACTGTCAAATTTTGAGTCAGCATGTAGTCAAATACAACTGATTCAATGCCTCTGCTCTAGTTGGGACTAACAGCAGGATTTAAGCATTAAAATGTTTACAGTTCCTCTCAACTGGGTATAATCTGCAACTCTGAAAGATACTGTGCTCAACATTTTCTTGAAGTAATTAATGGAGATACTGAACAGCTTCAAACCCAAAGATGACTTGAACAAAGCAGTAAACAATACTTTTGCCTAATATGAAGTAAATCCATTATTCATCTTTATATGCCATCATTCAGTCAATTATTCAATCATATCTACTATACAGCAGATCTATCTATTCTGTTTCCATCCAGCCTTCTAAGAAGGATTTCTATTCACAATGTGGCTTATAATCTAAGTAGGCATTGCTGACTGGATACCCTATGTCTATTAAATCAGGGACTTCATCCAGGAGAGGTCATGGTTACAACCAACTGTTATTTAGCTCCTCTCTCTTCTGGAATATCTCTGCCAATGGCCAGTTATGTAACCATTAGGTATGCAATGATAATGACTTTTCTGATTTTCCTCTTCACAGCCCATCCCCTTTTCCTTTGGCACTATAACCCACTGATGCAGAAGCCCATCTATTCTATTCTTTGCAGAGCACTTAACAGTATTTTGATAGCACTACCACAACATGACCTCCCCCCAAAAAAGAGAAAAGAAAAAGAAAAAGAAAACTATATTAAATATTTTCTTAAATGAGCCAGACATCTCTTTGTTATTTACGAATAAGAAAAGCTACTACCATTGTTACTGCTGTTGCTACTCTTATTACTAATACCACTACTAAATGTGTTCTTAATATATCTTTGTTGCCAAAGAACCCAGCTGTTAAATGCTGTGGTTCTCTTCTTTAGCCTAGCTTTGTAACAAATTCACAATGCCAGTACAGTACTAACCTACTACACAACACCAAATGCACAGCTAAATGTGTGGAAAGGAAAGGAGGAAACTGTGAGTTCTTTGCAGCTTAAAAGAGTCAGGGAAAGTGGGGTTGCATGGCTTGGTGATTGGAAGGCAAGTCCCAGGAGCTTTACATCACCGTTGACCCTTGCTGCACTCTTCCTAATAAGTGAGCTGTTGAATGACTGTTTCTGATTTTGGAGCATGATGTTGCTGTACTGGGGCCAGACTAGTCCCTTGGGTTGTCCTCTGCCTCCCCATGAGAAAGCTTCAAGGGCTGGGAAAGGTCAATCCAGCTGAGCTCACTGTAACTTCCTTCAAAGGGCAAAGAATGGGTCACACAATCAAGATCAGTCTGGAAGATGGAAAGAAATGAGGGAAGTGATTCTTTTTGATCTCAAACCCAAGCTTCCACACAGAACCAAGCAGAGTGAACTTCTTGCAGTTCCCAATCTTTTCAGGTTTCCCTTTCCCACCTCCTTAATTATTCTCCAATGAAATTTTGCATGATCTAAATGCAAAGTATCCTCCAGAGATTCTATTTTCCAGCTCTGGGAATACAGGGCCTGCCTTCACTCACTAACATAATAATGCTCAACTGAAAGCAGTCCATTAGATCCACTACTCATTTTTCCCATTCAGTTAAAGGCAAAGTACAGTACTTGAATCCCACTGGCTTCAAAACAGCTATGATCATTTAAATTAAATTAAAATTACATTTTAAACTCATTACTCCCCAAATCCAATCAAGATGGCCACTGTGAGACTTCTGGGAAGGTACTCCCTCTCAACAAAATGTGCCACACAGGGCTCTTGTGTCATACCCTGCTGGAAGAGTCTTCTGTATAGGCCAATCCAGAGCCAAAGAGTACAGAAGAGTGAACCAGACTGAGGTTTCTAAGACCTTCCAGAAAGATCAGTCTTTCTAGAAGTATGAGCTGTTAGGAAAGAAGAGATCTAGCATTCTCAGATAGCACCAATGTCTAAAAGCATGTTCTAGTCCTTTGGCTAATCCAGGAGAACTAAATCTGAAGAACACTGGGAGTTGCAATTCAGCAACAACTGGAGGTCTGTACTTCGCACATCATGGATACAGATAGTAAGGAAGTAAAACCAGCCTAGTTCTATCAAGTCTTCTTCTGAAAAATCTTTGTTTCAACAACCCTCCTTCTGAGGCTTATAAGTTTCACCTCACACAATTCCATCCAGAGCTACTGCAAGCACAGAAGACAAACTCAACAGGAGATCAAGGTTTAGATCAGGAATGGGCAATGCTCATAGAATCATAGATCTGGAAGAGACCACTAGGGTCATCAAGTCCTACCCCCTGTGATGCAGGAATACAATCAAAGCACTCCAAAGCCATCCAGCCTCTGCTTAAAATCCACCAAAGAAAGAGATTCCATCAAACTCCAAGGCAGCACACCCACTGCTGAACTGCCCTCCATATGGTCAGCCCTCCATATATTGTGAGACTGTAGTGCCCATCGAGATAATCAAGGTGCAGTCCAGCAACATCTGAAGGACTGCATTTTGCCCCTCCAGATCTAAACCATGCTCTACTAGGCACTTTCATGTTAGACCATACATTCCTGTTGACTCTGCTTTTGCAGTGACACCTGCATGCTCCCCATTTGGACCTTCTTGGCCTCAAACACTTTGACCTTCTTGTTTCTTGAGCTTACCTAGACTTCACCTTCTCTGAAAGAGGATGAAATTGCAGTGACAGCTCACGTCTCCAGTGTCAGTGGGGCATGAATCCACTCTATGTTTTAGTCTAAACTTTAAAGGAGGCATCCAAACTGCTGAACCAATCTTGGGGACAGAGTTCAGCACTTTCGATAGCTACTTTAAAGTTCAGAATAACACCCAGAGTGGTTTTGTTGGCCCCCTCCCCAAAATAAGAGCTACCAGTCCCCATGGTATGAAGTAAGAACTGTGAAGCATTTTGCATGCTGAAAATGACCCATAAAACAAATATGATCATGCCTTTGGGTGATCTAAATCGGGGGGGAAATCCTTTGATATACATCCCATCATCTTCTGACAGACAAAAATGATAAATGAGAGTAAGGATGAATTTAAGCCTTACTTCTGAAGCATAGTTTTTGCTTTCTGCATACCCTCTACCATTTCACAGATGAAAACTGGGATGCGTATGGCCAAACCACATCAGAATGTTGTCAAGATGGCAACAGTTAATAACGAGGAAGAACACACAGTCTAAGAGAGGTTGCAGCAGTTTGCTTTTGCCTGAGCTGACTGGGAAGGGAATATTTGGCCACTCCCACTCCCGTCTCTACTGCTGAGTTAATTGACTGCAAACTGCTTTTGCACTTTGAACTTAGTTTGCAGCAACTGAAGTAACCTAAGGACAAAAGAGGAAAGACAGAGGACAGAAAAACTGTGATATGTTAAAAGCAGTTGAAAAGATGGGATAACGGAGGATTAATCTGGACTGTCACAACCAAATTGAGACAGTTGGAGGGTATATTTTTGCCATGGTCAGCT
This sequence comes from Ctenosaura bakeri, assembly GCA_948474755.1. NCBI lineage: Eukaryota > Metazoa > Chordata > Lepidosauria > Squamata > Iguanidae > Ctenosaura > Ctenosaura bakeri. The sequence goes on along the minus strand of CAOLHI010005824.1, from coordinate 40,761 downwards.
CCCTTATGGACAGTGTAACTATAAGCATATTTGATCATATTTGTACATTCCACTGAGCTCAGTGCAGTCCACACGCCTTGGACAGCACCCTTCATTACCAAAACGTAATTTTTTCATGTTATGTCTATCTTACATGAGCCCTGGTGGCACAGTGGTTAAAATGCTGGTACTGCAGCCACAACGTTGTGAGTTCGATTCTGCAAGGCTCCAGGGTGACTCAGCCTTCCATCCTTCCGTAAGGTCGCTAAAATTAGTACCCAGCTTGTTGGGGGCAATTAGCTAAATACATTGTAAACCGCTAAGGGAGTGCTTTGCACCAATAAGCGGTATAGAAATGTAACTGCTATTGCTATATTGCTATCTTCCAGATAGATTGGGCAAGGAAGATTTTGTGAATCATTTTGAAATAGCCCTTTCAAGCCAAAAAAAAAAAAAAGTTCTGGTGCAAATATGCAAGGAACCCTAGGAGGTGATTCAGCAGGGAAGATCTCATGAAGGAGAAGCCCTGTATGTATAGCTGTGATATTTCTGAACTTACATAGCCACATAGGATTGCACTATGGGAAATTGGAGCCCATGCAGCTGTATATGTGGGTGGAAGGTTCCCTTGGCAGTGACGCTGTTATACTGTTTTCTTCATCTTTGCTCAGCTAGCTAGCAACTCATTTCCTGTACTATGACCAACTCACTTTCAGTGTCATTTAAATAATAAGATAAATGGTTGATTTATAGTACCTTTAGAGCCTGGGCAAACCAATCATATTCAGCCTGGATCCATTCAAACTGCGTAAGTATACCACTTATTTCTATGATTTTCCAGTTCCACTGAACTTTCAGTAACATGTTCACACAGTTTCAGAGAACTCACTGGAAGGAAAATTCCACTGAAGGTCTCTTTCCATCAAAAGTGTCTGTGACTAGGGAGGAATTCAAGCATTGGAAGAATAAGGTGCTCTGAGCCAATAGCACCTGTGTAGCGTCCCAAGCTGCTACTACATGACACTGGGGAAAAAATACAGCTGAATAGTACAGTGAACCAACCCATACAGCACAGTGAACCAACCCATATCTACAGGACAAAAGAGATTCTAAGAAAGCAGAACGTATAAAAATTTTGTAGTAAGCTCTGAAGACAGAAATTAAGTGACCAGCTTACCCTATGCCTTCTACAGTATATCATTTTCCACCAAGCCCACAATTTTCTGTTTCGACTGGCAGTGGGTTTCCAAGAGTTCAGGCAAGTAGAGTTTCCCAACTGTCGGCCCCCAATTCTCAGAAATGGAGCAGAACATGGAAAAGTTCCCTGGAATATGATTCCCAAGAATCTCACAGCCACACAAAGCAGGTAACAATCCCTGTCTTAAATAATGCTACAGCATCCCTAGTGAACATAATTTGATTTAATTTATTTAGAGTGATTGCGATTCAAATTAAGGTGCCACTAGGCTGGCAGAAGCAGACAGCAGCTCTTCCAGTCTATAGAAAATAATAAATGGAGATCTGAGATATGTGTGGATTCCTGAAAAGTGCAATGTCCATGAACAAAGCTCAGCTTATGGAAGGTGGTTCTTCCAGGTTTGGTGGGATTCTCCCCAAGCCTGCTATGCAACAACCTACCCCATTTAGTGAGGTCTTTTAACCCTTTAGGTAGCATGTGGGTGGTAAAGTCAGCCCACTACATATATGTAAATCTGGATAAATCACTCTTCCAGGTGAATTGGCCAAAGGATCCCCAGACCTTTGCTGTACCCAGACTATCTAAGCTGCAGTGCTCCTTAAAAGCTGAGAGCCTTTTCATACTGCTTATAGACAAAGCTGAATTTGCCACTGGATGTACACACTGAAAAGTGAGTTGTACATAACCACAACTCCTTGAGAAGAAATGTATACGTTGCTCATATTTCACAAACACATGTTCTTTACATTCATACATTACATTTTGGAGTATATGCTTAAAACATCTTCAATGTAAACAAAGAAAAGCTGTTTATCAGCTTTGATAGACAGACATGCTTTTTTGATAAATACTTGTCATACTGCCCTTAATTCCTTTTGAAAAGCATTGAAGGAGAGTGGAGAATGTCCAACCCCCTTTCCCTGAAATATAAAAACATGTGTCCATGTTACTCATGTCAGGGAAAACAAGCAACTATCTTTATCAGAGCAGGGAAAACCGTTCAAGGTTTTAATAAAGCCTTTCAAGGGCTGTTGCCTGAGGCAGATGATGAATCTGTGTAGCACAGATGCTGTGATCCCTTCGCTCCCACCCCCTTCTCCCTTTGTGTGTACCAGAAGTCAGCAACATTGCCACCCCAACAGATGGGGCTTTGGGACAGAAGCTATCACTTACACTGAATGTGTGTCCCTCCCCTCTCACTCTTGTTTGGGTGAGGGAAGGCAGAGATGGGTGCAAGTGTAGAGTTTAAAGGACAGCTGAGGAGGCAGAGTTTTTCTTGACTATTATTGCTCCTCATTGTCCATGCACATTATTCCTCCTGGTGCAAAAGGCAAATTGTTTTGTCAGAGGAAACACAAAGACGTTACTGCTGTTTTTAGAGAACGTGGAGCTTTCTGCAATTCTCTGGAGGTGGAAGAGGGAGAAGACAACCAAAGGAGTTCAAGACAGTAAGAGCTGCTTTAGTTACACACTTACAATGCTGTCTTCTGAGAACTGCACTGGTCAGGGATTTGTTCAGAGCAAAGATGACCTCTGGAGTCACCACATCAGGTTCTGAACTTCCTGTTGCATGATCTAATTAAGAAAAACAGAAAGAAAAGATTAGCTGCAAACCTGTTCTGTCCTTATCAGCTATCCAGCCTTAAAAAAAAAACAACCTTTGATCAATGCAGGGTTGGATCCAAACCTAGTCATATTTAGAAGAGATTCACTCAATTCCGTGGGACAAGAGTTAGCTAACTTAAATCTCATTTATTCTAATGGCTTTACTTTGAGTATGATTGGGTCTGGATCCAACTCAAATTTTTCAGCACTGAGCTACCAAAAAACAGGGCTGTGCTAATGTGCCTTCTCTGAGACTCATGGCCAATGGTGGCTTTCAATTTTTAACCTGAGTTTCAGGTTGCCTGTGACTTCAATCCTAGTTCTATGATGAAAGATTTCAGAAGATGCTGTAGTCTGGGGGGAAAAACAAGCTGGGGAAAAGGTAAATTAAGATACTCAATTTCGTTTGCTTCCTCTCAGCCTAAATGGAGATGCATTCTTAAAGCTGAGTTTGATAAAGTTTTAACAGAGAATGAAGAAAAAAATAGATGAAAAGCAAATGAGTGGAACAAGAATTAAATGGCAGCTTAGAAGAATATCATGGGACAGAAAATGTAGAAATTAAAACATTTGTACAATCTGATTAATGCCATCATATATTGCACATACTGATTTAAAACATCATTTTTAATCACGGATTTCAATTTCTGCTGGGTAAAAAGGGTGTTGATGTCGTTACTATAAACTATCCATGAATATCTTTTGATTGAATGCTTTTAAGAGATACTGTGTATGTTATCTAATCAAAAAAAACAGAAGCAATATCCCTTGCTCTGTTCAATCAAGTAAAATAATTACTGTCATTATAAATTAATCTAATGTCATTATTAAAGGTTCATGCATGCAAAGTGATGTAATCTTTTAATAGGTTGATCAATTTACTAAAAGACAATTCACACATTTATCTTCAGATATGACACTGAAACCTCAATAATGCAGTGCTGATACAACTCTCGAGGGTGCTATCTGACAAATGAAAAGGGTTATTAAAAGCATTTCAGAGCCTCTAGAGGCAAAGAACAGTCCTGAGAGGCTGGCAGAAACTTAGAATAACTGCCTAATTATAACTGTAATGAGGCCCATTGGTGAGAACAATTCAAGTTTTCCAGTGGATATTGTTGACCATTTATTCCCTTCTATGTTTTCTGACAATTTTTTTCTTATTTCCCTAGATTTCATTCAGCTGCAATCTGCAACCGTGTAACTAGAAAACTGTTACTGGACTTGTGGTAAGACCATATGCAATATATCCTCTCACAACAGAGTCTTCCAGCTATTGCAGTTAATGTTTGGCCTTGATTAACAATTAATCAAGGCAGAACAATAAGGACTGTTGCTGTTTCGTGTTAATTGGTTCTTTAAGGCCAATCAAATAGGGAACTTCACATTGCAATCACTGCATATTTAGTAATTACTTAGAATTCCCACTGACTTCAACAAGATTTACTACTGGGATTTAGGATCTCAGCCTCAGTCATTTTTAGCTGAACCTGGGCTGTTGAACCTTACCTTCAAAATCAAAAAAGTGCCCTCCCTTCAAGCCTTTTTAGTATAATGTTTTTGTATAGTGTGGGTGGCAGAGGATGCATTGACTTGATTATTTTTGTATGCTGTAGGAAAGTACATTGATAGAGGGGGTGTTCTTAGTATACTTACTAAAATAAAATATTGTCTGCACATCTATTGATTGCATATCCCTTGCATTCACATGACATGTACTCATGATTCCTTAAAATCAATTGTACTGTCACACAATTTGGTCACCATCTCTATATTCACTATTAGAGTGGATTAAAGCATGGTGAAAAAGCATAATCATTCCCTCAATACATAGCTATCCTAAGAATGTATAAGAATGAAATAAAGGGATAAAAATATCAAGAGAATCATTCTCGTGAGCCAGAGTCACAGCCCAAATCAGAAACTAACTAAGTGCTTGGAAAAAGTTCCTTTTTGGACTGCAACTTCCAGAACCCCATGTCCAAACAAGTAACTTATTTGCATGGCTGAAGGTGGTTTGAACAAAGTCAGTGAGATTGGTGGTTAATCTAAGATTGGTGGTTAGTCTAAGATGCTTTTAATGGTAGACTCTGCCATTCTTTCAACTGAGGAGATTCTGAAAATCTGAAAGTCATTCAGTGAGTAAAGCTTCACTCAGCTCTCTGACAGCACACTTATGCTTCAGGGTTTCCTTTCTAATTGTGATCTCTTTAACTGTTCACCCTGCATTTAACCAGACAGTTCTTTTGGGGGGCATGAAACCAAACAGTCCCAACAGTGTTAACTGAAGGAGTGGTTTCTGATTCATGAAATAGATTGAGCTTCACAAAAATACATATTTAAAAACAAGGGAGAAACAATGCCATACCAAAACAACAACAGTTTTTCAACTACTAACTAGTCTTGTTCTGTAAGAGTTTCCTGTAGTTTTAATAAGAGAAGATTCCTCCTTATGGCTTCTAACTATTCTTTTAATTATTCCCTGAACAGTCCAATGACTGTTCTTCATTGGCATGGAGCTAACTTACTAGTTCTCTTTCATTGGGTTTTTTTAATTGCAAAAAAGATGCAATATCCCATATCTACACCTCCTAGGTATGAACTAAGTAAAAGCAAATTAAGAGCCAATTCATAAGTAACCACAGTGCATAGGAAGTAATTAGACACAGATGTTGCAAACAGATGTCCAATTAATTAATGGCACAATAGCCTTGAAAAACCTCAATAGTAATTTTTTTCCAGTCCATACTGGTTAGACTATTGCCATAACTGCATTTTAAACAGAAAATTAATTACTACAATTTAGTTATGAATAGAGGTGGGAAAACAACATGGAAATACTAGAATACAGTTGGTTGACAACAGTATCATCTGGATTCTTTGTAAAAAGTGAGCGAACAATTTAAAATTGTTTTGTACCCTGGTAAGTCCAGTTCTCACATACAAAAACCCACTTTCACTACCAGTTTAATGGTTTCTTTTCATCAGTTAACTAAATAATGGAGGTGGATTGGTTTATCTCCGCAGACCCCCTAAATCTGCTTTGGAAGATTAGGGGACATTTTGGAGCAGATACGGTTTGCATGCAGAGGTTTAGGGAAGACACAGGCAAGAAAACTCTAATTGCACAAGCAAACATATGTACACAAAAAGTTGGACCTAACTCAATTTGCTTTTTAATGTGCTACAGTGAAATGGAAAAAAAATATAGCCTACTAGTTTGCAGATATCTCATATGCTGGGTGGATAACGAAGTCAACCAGAGTTGGACCAAGGCCATGATGGACCCAGGTTCAGCAACAGGCTCCCAACACTTATACACAACTGTGTGTACACACACAGGAAACATTTTTGCAGATGCACACTGCCAAAAGTCAGACTCCCACGGATGCATTATACTGGCATTCTGTTGTACAAGTGGTTATGCATCCTAATCAGGAGCTCATAAGCAATGTTATACTTGATAAACAATGTTAAACTGACTTAACCACTGCACAAGTGGTTTCCTGTTTAGGATATTGCACAGGAGTAATCTCCACTAGCACGATAAGCAATTTGCAACTATCCACAGCCCTGCAATTACCTGCCAGATTTTTACAGAACAGCGTGATCCATCTTAGCTCTAATGCAGTTATGCTGGCATAATCTTACACTATGCAGTCAGCAATCAGGATCTTGGCCAAAAAAAACTGTTTTATGTACAAAAGGAAGGATGGTTTTAGCTATACATGGTCCCCAGAAAGGGGGGAACTGAGGAGGCTTGCTTATCTGGCAAGATTGGACCACCAACCTTCCTACTTAGTTGAGCCTCCTCAGGAATTACCAGTCAGAGGTGTACTAAGCAAACAAGCACTAAGAAATATTAAGACCATTACTGTCACTGAGCCCATCCAAGAATAAAAAGGTTGTCCGTAATTACCCAATGCATATTTACTTAAGACTAAGCTTCACTGCACACAATGGAGGACACTTGTAAGTACATATTGTGCTTGTAAATGTCTCCATATTTAAGGTCATCTGAATAATAATGTGCGGGAAAAGTAATTGGTCCTCTCTTTGCAAGTAGGAAAAATTCATACTGACTGCCCGCCAATACTGAATCCCCACCTTCCAAACAGTTTTTCGTAGCTATACGTCTTAGCGGAAACCATCTTCTGCACTCTCCTGAAAGAAAAGTATGCTAACTCCTCATTCAGGGTAGGAAACTCAAATATAAACATAAGCTCCCATTTATCACTTCCCCTTTTACAGTATACAACATACAAGACTCAAACATACATAAACAGAAATTCTCTTGGAAACACTTTCTGACACACACACACACACCAAAATAAAATAGGATATAGACAGGCCTTCAATAACTAATTGGCTTTAAATAGGAGTACTGGACTTTTAATGTTTTAAATTAAGTTTCTGAAATGTTTTGGTGCATGTTTTAGATTAATGTGAAATTTAATATTTACAAGTGAATTGTTTGATTGAGATGTTTTAATACGTTAGAAGCTGCTTTGTGCAAGTAAACAGAAAATTAAACAGTAAATTAAAAAAGCATTTAACATTTTTTTAATAATTAAGAAGTAAAGGGTGGTGCAAATGGCTACCAACTAGTGAAATTCTGTCCTTTCAACAGGAAAAGTCCCAATCACACTTGTTCTTATTTTGTTTTCTGGAGTGCACAGCCAGTTACACTTTATTACTACACAACTTTAAAACTTTGCAAATGCAATAACTCTCCAGACATTACTCTGAATTTACTAGTGTAGGAGATCATGGCCAGAATCACGCTGCTTTGTCCCAACTGGGACAGACCCATTGGGTCAACTTTTGACTACTCAGTATGTAGGTGAATACCATTGATTCTATGGGTTCTATTCTAGTTGGGATTAACAACAAGGGCCATTTCCACACTACACCATTATAGTGCTATCATTCCACTTTCAACATTCTATGGAATCTTGGGGTTTACAGTTTGGGGACCGGCATTTAGAATTCTCAGCCAGAGAGCTCTTTGGCCTCAGGAAACTACAAACTTCAGAATCCCATAGGATGTTGAAAGTGGAATAATAGCACTATAACGGTGTAGTGCAGAAATGGCCAGGATTTAGGCATATTATTTGCTGTCCCAAATTCGTACATGTCTGCAGCCCACGCCAGTACAAATCTGTCGGTCTTCCTCTGTGCGCCGTAATCATTGTAATTGTCTTTGAGGCTTAAGGTCTGGAAGGGGCTGCGTGGAAACCAATTTAGCCCCATTCGCGACCCTGTGCTCAGAGCATGGCCTGCCCGCAAATTTACGGCTTTCCCCCTTCCTTCTGAGAAGTTCCGCGTGACGGCCTCTATCGCGCAAACTGCGACAGCCCTTCATAGGCTATTGCCGCACTAGCCTGTTATAGCGCGATGATTCCACTTTCAACCTCCTCTGGCATCCTGGGGTTTGCAGTTTCGGGAGGGGCCGGCGGGCCCCTCCCGAAACTGCAAACCCCAGGATGCCAGAGGAGGTTGAAAGTGGAATCATCGCGCTATAACAGGCTAGTGCGGAAAACAGAAAGGTCTTTCGAAACCAAGACGAGGCCCCAAAATATCAAGACCCGCACTTGACCGTTGATTCCCAACGGAACTCCACAAAGTCGACAGGAGGGGGAGGGGGAACGGAGGTGATGGGCGGTGCTTTCCGTTCCCTGGCCAATGTACAACGCCCTGATCCCGCCCCCACCGCCCAGGGGTTGGAGAGGGGGAGGAGCCAGCCTTCTCCGTTGCCATAGCGCCCGGGGAAGTTTCCTCGCCGCGTCCCCGCGCTCTTTGAGCCTATCCTTGTGGAATTCAGTTGCATCATCGCCTCCGACGCGCTCCGTTGCTAGGACGACGCCGGGCGCTGAGGGGAGAGGGTCCCACCCTTTCCACCCACCCGGGGGGGAAAAAAAAATATACCCTTCCCACTTAAGAATTCGGCGGCCCGCGCGCCCCCTCGGCGAAGCGGGAGAGAGCCTGGACGAGCGGCGCCTTACGCGTCCCCCCGGTGCTGGGATGCTCCGCTGGGCTCAGGAGCGCTTTGGCCAGAGCGTCCTCACTCCGCACTGGCCTGTTATAGCGCGATGATTCCACTTTCAGCCTCCTCTGGAATCCTGGGGTTTGCAGTTTCGGGAGGGGCCGACCGGCCCCTCCCCAAACTGCAAACCCCAGGATTCCAGAGGAGGCTGAAAGTGGAATCATCGCGCTATAACAGGCCAGTGCGGAAATGGCCGCTGTCCTCTAACCACCAACAGGGTGTTGGACGTGATGAAGAAAATACGTCCACTCAAGTTACACGGGCTTGCAATTTTTAAAAACTCCACACGAAAACGACAGTCCCCAAAGTTTTCGCGGCTCGCCCGTGCCCAAACCACGGACTGTCTACACACAAACCCGGCGCAGGAACAGCTGCCTCCGGGCGCTTTTATTTCCACACCAGTAGCCGGGCGACCGATCCGCGGCAACAAAGGCAACGGAGAAATCCCGGGGCGATCAAGTTTTATCCGGCATCAGCTTTCGCGGGCTGCAGTTCGCAAAAAGCGATCCCCAATGAAACTTGTGCGCCCTTTGAACAGGACACAAGGCTGTTGCGTGCGCTCGTCTCTGACTGTAGGCTTCCACACTAGACGTTTATAGCGCGATGATTCCACTTTCAGCCTCCTCTGGAATCCTGGGGTTTGCAGTTTAGGAAGGGCCCGGGATTCCATAGGGTGTTGAAAGTGGAATCATAGCGCTGTAACAGTCTAGTGCGGACGTGGTGTCCCCGCGGGACAGAAACGCAGCAGGCAAAGAAACACATTTCCCCCGGCAGAGACAGCGAGGGAAAGGGCTTCACCTGTTGAATTTCCACCGCGCAGCTCTTAAGGGCACAGGGGGTGGGGGGCATAAAGTGCAGCGTGTGTCGTTGGCCTTCCTCCGCCCTGCTCTCCGGCGTAGTTTCCGACCGTTTGCCTAAACTCGGGCAGATGGGAGCGACGCCCGGAGCGGACAGGGTCCCGTTCCCTCAGGGAAGCTTTTTTGGAAGCCGTCTTTCGCCCCCCTCTCTGCCCAAGCCGCATTACCTCATGCCGAAGAACTCCCTGCCTGAAGGGCTGGGCTAAATTAGGGACCGGGAGCGGGCGAGGACTGCGAGCGGGGGAGGGAAGGAGGGAGGCGAGCGGGGAGGCTTGCGCCCTGTCGAGGAGGGTGGGTGGGGGGGCGGCCGGGGGGGCGCGCTTCCTCCCCGGCGGGGCAGGATGCTCCGCTCCCCCCCTCGCCTTCTGACCCCGCCGCCAGGGCGCCTCTGCCTCGTGTCTCCCCCACCCGCAGGTCCCAGGCCGGCGCCCAGAGCGCAGCATGCCCGCCCCGCTGCTCGCCCTCCTGCTTCTGCGCACCCTCCTGGCCCGCCTGCTCCTGGTGGCCCGCAAGCGCCTCCTGCCGCTGCTCCGCCGCCTGGGGGCCCGGCTGACTTCGCAGCAGTCCCGCGAGGCCCTCCTCACCTGCCTCCTCTGCCTCCTCAACCTGCGCAAGAAGGTGGACCGCGACTGAGGCGAGGGCTGCGGGGGAGACGAGCGGCCCGCCTCTCCCCGGCCCGGCTCCGCGCAGGGCAGCTCTCACCGGGCGCCCCGGCCCCTCAGCACCTGCCGCCGCCGCCGCCGCCGCCGCCACCGCCTTTTCGCTGCCTGGGGCTTTGGCGGTGGAGCCCCCCTGAGGAGAGGGCGCGCGGCGGGGAGAAGGGGAACGTCGCCCTGGACCCGCCGGCTCTTCTCCGGCGAGAGAGATTTGGCGCCCTGGGTGCGGAAGGGGGCGCTCTGCTTGCCCGAGGAAGCGGGGAGAGACCAGGAAGCCCTCAGCAGCTCCAAGCCTCTCGAGGAGAAGAAAGGCTCAATCTCTGATCTCATTTCTCAAGATCCACCCCCGGGCAAACTCTTCCAGCTTCAAGTTTCTGAGAATTGTTTCCGCCACCCCCTTGTGCTCGGAAGCCAGGACTGAGCTCCCACCCACGGCTCTGCCTTTTCCGTCTTTGTTTTCTCAGGGTGCTGGTGGACCTCTTCCATGGTTCTCCATCACCCTGCAGCCCAGAGAGGTCTGGCATGGGGGCCACAGCATGACTTCTCCTGCTTGGGAACCAAGGAAGGTTGGAAGCCCTTTTCTTGGGGAGGCTTCAAAGCGAGCCTGAGTTCTGAGAGACCTGCCAGGCAAAGCTGGGCAAAGGAGAGAGACCACTTGGGCAGGTTCTCTGCAGCACGTTTAACTTGTGTGGTGGCGCTGAACCAGAATTACATCTCTGGAGACTTTGGGGTGAGCTTCGTAGCCTTCTCTTAAGGTCCTTCAAGCTTTGACTGCCTTGAGCTGAGTGAGCTGGGTTATCAAGACGCACACACCCTGGGACCAGTGCTTGAGGAACAATGTCTGACAGCACAGCAAGGAAAGTTCAGCCGTTCACGATTAGCACCAAGCTTTCCTTACCAAAGTGCTCTCTGGATTTTCCAGGAGAAAGCTGCCCAGGCTTCTCGATAGCTTCTCTCGATAACTGTGGCTTGCACAAAAATCTCAATGAGAGCGTTTCTCTGTATCTGGCCCAGGATTCCTCGGTGCCCACAGACGGTGGGTTTGAGAACACCAGCCCAGTTGAGGGTGTTGTCACCCATGAAGACCGCATCAACCGCAACTCCCTGTCCCGCTCCATCAAGAAGATTACTCTGTCCAACTGGCAGGGGGAGCCCGATACAGGTGAGAAGGATGGGATGCTTAGGGGCACTATCCAAACCAGCTCTGAAAGAAACTGCAACAACAACAACTGCAGAACAGGAAAAGCACAGTTCAAGGTAAGATATTCCTTACTCACCCCACCCCATCCTATATTTTGTTATGCTCTGCCATTTTGCTTTCCACCTCTCTGTGTCGAAACCTAAGCCAGGCCTGCTTTCTGCTCAGTTTCTAGAAACCTTTGTTCCCTCATCATATGAGAAGGCATTGAAAGTAGCTGGGCTAGATCTTCTAGGGGTCAGTTTGTGTCATGAGATTTTTTGGGAGGTGGATGCAGTAATTCAGCGTCTGTCCCTGTCTATCTATGGTAGAAGAACAGCCTCTTGAGAGCTTTGCTCACACAAAACTAAAAATGCATTATTACTCCTCACTTTTTGGCAGCTGTAACTCTGAGCAAGGTAACAGTAGGAGATGAGGGCATCATTGGAGACAAATGAGGTCATTTTTTTCCTTAGATTGAAGGAAGCCCCTGTCATCTGCAAAATATCATTCGTTGTCATAATTTACTGCACTGTCTGATACTATCTTTGTTAAAATCACCACCTCCCTTGTAAGTTGGAGCTAGCTGCAGGTTTACTACTGACTTTTCCACATAACTCTTCCCAAACCTTGGAATATAGCACAGAGGTTTATTGCTCTCCTTTTCTAAATTATATTTTTTCCATTTTCTGAGTTCATATGTCCCTTTTTTTGGGTATATGGCGTATTCATGATGTAGTGAAAAAACAACTCCGAACGTGGCGGAACAAGCCTTGGAAATGTTACCCGTACAATTAGCGAACATCTAAGTTTCCATCTTCTGGCAAACTCTGTACCAAGGCATGTCAGTGCTGGGCAGACTTTGTGAGAATATGTCATACAGAGTGATGCTGGTAAGGGCATGGAAGTAGTTGAAAACATCTAGCAGTAGTTCCCAGGCTGGAATGTAAAAGGGAGAGTTGCATATAGGAGCTTAGCTTTCTACTTTTCTCAGCCTGAGTCTCCTTGCAAAACTGTGCTGAAGGTTATAATTCTGAACTGCCTTCTTTTCTTGTTCAGAGGTTTTCTATATACACAACAAGAAGAGCTTGGAAAAGTGAGTTTTTGGATTACAACTCCCAGAATCCCCAGTCAGCATGGTCACTACAAATACCCTCCCATTCCTACTATACCAAATCCAAGCTTGTTTTGAGCAGAATCTGAAAACTAATTGCGCTGTTACTTCTGGCTAATTTTGTGTGTGTGTGTTTAACAATGTTCCTGGGTTGGGCAAATCTCTGAAAAAGGCATTGTCAGACATGTTTTCTAGAAGTGAATGCTGCAAATGGATCTCTTAGGATTACATCAGATCCATTTGCCATTCTAAAGGTGCGCCCACTTCAGCTGTGTTCTAACCAAATTCCTTCCATAGATTTTGAGTGTTAAAGAAGGCAAATAAATAATACTGTGGTTGGCTCCATGATGTCACGGTATGTTAGCATTCAGTTTTGTAAGATTATGCAACATGTCCCAATAGGATAAACTGAGGCCACGCAGCTCAGTTTTGAGCAAAGTTGAGATTTTGACAGGTTTCTCTGTAATGTATGGCAAAGTCATTACCTCACTGTGCTGTCTCATAGGCCCCAGGGAAAGTGTCCTTCAAACTGACCTTGAAATCTTGGCCAAGATTCTGCGTATATAAGTCCTTCTGTATTTCTCTGGCATTGAGCCTTGCTGAACCCAGACTTGTTCCTCACTTGGCTGGATTAATCTGCCCTCCATTTGTGTGGTCACCACCAGCCAGTAAATGTTCCTGCCAGTCACTTCTCTACTGCAGTCACCACTTTTTTCAAAGCAATAGGAAAGGTTAACTCGGTTCTTGTTTTCACATGTGCTCCCGGCTGCTGCTTGTTGGATGGGATGAGAAGCAGGGAGGGGAGGAGTGGGGGAAAGCGCTGCCTCTGCAATCCAAGCAGAGCAGCTCTGCAGGAAGGATGAGATCATCTTGCACTGACAGCCTTGTTTTCCTGCAGCTGATGGATTGAGGGGGCTTCATATGTAAATAAAGCACTTATGTCACCTGAAAGCTTATCTCCCATAACTGAGCTCAAGCTGGGGAAGTGCCAAGTTGGTTGTGGTGATGGTAGGTAATATATAAATATAAGGACAGGTTTAACCATGAGTATCTTCAGCCAAGGGCACTGTGCCCAACAATGTAACAGTCGTTCGGTGTTTCTAACAACCAACCATTCCATAAATAGGACAGGAGCAAAGCATCACCAGTGAATCTATAAGTATCTTCCTACTCTCTTTGTCTCAGCCACCCAGCTTTCCATTGCTGAGCTGTTTCACGTTCTTTTAAGTTTTATACAGACAATGAAGTAGCCTAAGGTTTTCTCTTAGTGTACATGTCTCTTATCTCCACTTCCAGGGTGGGACTGTCTACTTTACATGAACATTTGAAGAAGCATAGCCTCACATCAGGAAGCTAGTTAAGAAATTTTCCAGATTTTGTTTTAACCACCTGCCCACCAGACCACAATCATTTATTACAGCAATGGACAAAGGAAATATACATCCATCAAAAAAGCTGTGAAAAGGTGATTCATACATCTGAAGAACACCGCTATGACCCAACATCTGTTGGAGCATCAGATTTTCTAAACAGTAAAAAACTTACCTTAGACTACTAGGGTTTTTTCCCCTAGCAAAATGCAGCCCCAAACATCTAAAATCCACCAGAGGCTTGGGCTTTTTGGAATGAAGCATTCAAGACAATTGAGTTTGTTCTGATCAAACCATTCCAGGTATTTAACAGAACTTAGTTTTAGTGGTTTGAGCATTGATCTACGACCCTGGAAACCACAATTTGATTCCCCGCTTGGCCATGGAAACCCACTGGGTGACCTTGGGCATGTCACACACTCAGCCCCAGAAAGCCTTGCGATAGGTTTGCCTTAGGGTCACCATAAGTCAGAAATGACTTGAAGGCGCACAACAACAAGGATGCAGTACAAAAATACCTTCTTACTACTTGTAAATAAGCCCAGAAGGTCAAATTTCCAAGTGAAATGCTAAAGTTTGCAATGTTAGAAGCATTAGAAAGAAATACAAACTTATTTAGAAGAGTATAGAGTATTGGATGTTCAGAGATAACAGAAATAAACAGTACAGAAAGTATACATAAACTGCAAGTCCTGCATAAAGTACAGGTGTTCTTGAAAACTTAACTTACACTTCTTGTTAGAATTCCTGAATCATATCTTGTCAGCATGCTAATACACTCGATTGAGGTTTCAGTTTATATTAAATGTGCAACCACAGCAGCAGTTCTCTCTCTTTGTTCTGAATCATGAACTCTGATAAGTATTTGTGTTCCCTGGGTGATGTCTCTTTGCCATGTGACATCATCCCTTTTGTTCTTTTCAATGCGAAGTTCCCCAAATCAGTCTTTGCCCCTAATCCTGCTAAGTACAATCACACGCATAGTGTGGCCACCTTTATTTATTTGTTCATTCCCATTTCTTAGGAGTGAGTCAAACATGCAACCAGTCTCTGCTCAAAGAATATGCGAGAATAGGCTATGTTGGCCAAGGGGCATTGATATCCTGTTTCCCTACACAAGTGTGTGATACTTTGTCTAGCACATTATCTTCTAAAAGAGTTGTTATTCCTGGAGATATTGTGTGCATGGATCCAAAATACTATTAAGAAGGTACCTTATTCCTTGGCTGCTAATGGAGGCAAGTATCACAGAGAACAAAATGTTCTAATACAGCAGTCCTTATCCTTCCTGTTTTGGCCATTTCTCACTGTGCTAGATCTTTTTACCCTTCCAAACAGAATGAATTTTTTGTGTAAACATAAAAGATGGTGTTTTCTTAAACTTACTTAATCTTCCCTGGAGATCATATGGTACAAGTATCACTGAGTGGCTGTGGAACTCTAGATCCTGGGAACCTGCTAAATTAGTGTCTTATCCCTACCTCTTTACTTTTACTACATATTTTATTAAAAATGCACCACACATAAAAACCAAAAACCAAAACAAGACAACAAACTACAACCACAAACAAATAGAAAGAAAAAGGGGAAAAAAATCCTAAATTCTAATTACTCAAATCTAGCACTAACCGCTAAGACTAAATACTAACACTAACTACTAAAAAAAACAACTAAATATTAAAACAAAGGTAGTTTCCTACTTTTCTGATGCAGACTATTATTAATTATATAGAAAAATAACTTATCTAATTACACTTTCACTGCTAATTTTCTCAAAATATACTAATTATTAAACCCATTATAATATTACAATTTTTTCTTGCAAAAATCTTGCAACAATTCCTAATCTTTGGTGAAAATTGTCACTGATTTTTCTCTTATCAGTGTCATCAATTTGTCCATTTTAGCTAAGTCCAACAGTTTTATCAACTCATCTTTTTTCATTAGAATTTCTGTATTCTTCCATTTCTGCATGTATAACAGTCTTGTTACCATATTTCTTCTACAATGGATCCTCTACTAGTCCAACAGATACAATTCAGATCTTAATGATACATTGATTCCCAAAATATTACATACCGTAGCATGTATTTGATTCCAGATTTTTGGGGGCTTTACACATGTCCACCACATGTGATAAAAGTTCCCACTCAGTGGTCACATTTCCAACATATATTTGAGGCTTCTTTATTCATTTTGACCAATTTTTCTGAGTCAAATACCACTGATACATCATTTTAATAATCTTTAAGATCATAAGACAATGTGAATTTAATCCCCTCCAACCACATTTTCTCCCATTGTTTGAACTATATATTATATCCAATGTTTTGTGCCCACTTTATCATACAATCTTTAACCAGTTATTCTTCCATTTCTAATTTCAACAAAAATTTATACATTTTTACCAATTGAACGTTCATCATTTGAGCAACAATGTTTCTCAAACTCTGATTTAGCCAATGCAAAATTGTACAGTTTTTTTATCCACGTTATGCTTTTCTACTATCTGTCTATCTATCTATCTATCTATCTATCTATCTATCTATCTATCTATCTTTCTATCTATCTCTCTCTCTCTCTCTCAGACAGTAAATCTTCCATCATTTTAACTGTATGTTGTTCCTGCTCAATTCCTAAAAGATCTTGGTAAGTCAATCATTTTTCTTTCTGCATTGTTTCTTTCCTATAAAAAACTTCTTGTGATGATACCCACAAGAGTGTTTTAGGACATAACCTTGGTCTGTATTTATTCCAAACTCTTAACAGAGCTCTTTGCACATTATCATCATCATAGTAATACTAATTGATTATAATTATTGAAATTAATGTTAACTTTAGCTTGATCATACCTTAAATAACCGTGCTTCCAAACTTTAATTCATGCTCCTCTAAATCCAACAGTCTTTTTTCCTTCAACAATATCCATTTTTTTCAATCAAACTAGGCATCCTGAGTATTGAATTCAGTAGTCTCTGAAGTGGTAAAAATAACTGTGCTTTGAAGCTTTTATAATATCCTACAGATAATCCATCTGGACCAGAGACTTTACCCAACTTAATTTTCTTAATGGCCTCTACAGTCTCACATGCTATGATAGGAGTAGAGTTAGCCCTCCACATTTGTGGGTCTGACTTTCACGAATTTGATTATTTGCAAGTTTCTCCAACCCCTGTCTACCCACCTCAGGTGCCTCTTTTCTGGGGGAACCTTCCCTCTCAGCAGCTCCAATCAGGCCGTGCAGCCCTTTAAAAACCCTCCTCTGATCATCCTCCTCCTCTACCAGCCTCTGCCTGTCCAGATAAGGATAGCTTGCAGCCTGATTTCTCAGCACCACAAATTTCTCCTGATGCCCCCCATGCCCCAGAAAATAGATGGGTGAGAGAGGAACTATAAGGCAATCTGCTGACCCTCCTCTCCTGTCCTTGACCTAGTTTGGACCCTGGATGGCTTTCCCCCCACCATACCTCAGCTCCCTTCCCACAGATACAAACACATACATTTTGATATCTGTGATTTTTCCACTTTTTTGTGGATTCTAGCGATTGTGGAGGGCCAACTGTATTCACTATCTGTTCCTCTGAGATCCTTGGAAGCTCTTGTTTATCCAAGTATTCTTCCATCTTTTTTCTACAAAATCTGTTGTTTTTTATACAGTGATTTATAATGATGGTGAAATTGCCTCTTGATGTTGGCACTTTTCCTGATTATCTCATTGCCTTTTCAAAGTTAAATTATGTACTTCCTCTGTAAAATGGGAATAACTATGACCGCTATCACTCTTGCAGGAGTGAACAAATATTGAACTTAATGTTCAGCAATTTATCCAAATAAAATATTGAAGATGAGGAGGAGGCCAACAGGTGGTTACCTTTGTCCCATCTTCTCTTAGAATGGCTACATGTGAATTTGCAAAACAGCAGTAATAGATGAGAAGCATAGTTAAAACAACAACTGGCTAGTACAGTTGATTTCAAAGCATTGTCCAGAGAGATTATGCTTTACGCAGGAGCTGGGCAACAATGTTGAAGTGTGGCCTTGATAAATCTCCTTTACTTGACTATTCCAGCATTACAGCTTAATGTACAACCACCTAAATGAGTGTGCTTTAAGATCTAATGTAGCTGTGCAAAGTGTATCCTTATCTGTTACATTATTTTCCCTTCTAGGTCTTTCTCAAAAAGAGGGGGGAATAGGGGAAGAAAAGAAAGAAGAAAGGAAGCTCCAGGCAGGAGGTCATTCTTCAGCAGGCAGAGCTGCTCGCCTTCATATGGTATGTGCCACTGTAGCCCTCTCATTCTGTCTTTCCCTATCAGCAGCCAAGCTGGCTTGACTCCTAGCCTTTCATGAACCTTGATATACCTTCCTTGCCACTCTCCAAAGTACTAGAAAGCTGACATGTAGATTATAGATTGCCCTGCAATTTGAAACTGCATTGGTGGCAGGTGCCCAAGTCTATTTTATTTGCTGGTACCAACCATAGACTTGGATTTCTGGGGGCAAAAGTGGTTACCAGATACAGAGTTAACTATTCCAATATTTGGTTTACACTGCACTCTCCGTATATGCAGGGGTTCTGTTCCAGTAACCCCTGCATTAAAAAAAAAGCAAATGTTCATGTCCCATTACCTTCAATTAATGCAATGTATGCATGCCCATGAAAGCACAGGTGTGTGCCCATTGTGTCCATTGATGATAATACAACACTTCATGCAACCTTGGATTCATATATATCAAGGCTACACTACAAAAGGGTGTACTGTACATATGATTTCAACAGACTGTATTTTCCTAACTAAATTGATAGCACTCTACAATGGGGTATCCCTGCTTGAAACTTTGAGGTGTAGGTTAGTGATTCATTTCTTATTGCTTTATTTCATCCACATTTCTGGTTTTTAAGTTACTTTTTTAAAAAACACCATTTTTTTTACCCATTATCCCAAACATAATACATTCTAGATAATGTTATGACTGGTAGTATGAAAATTCTAAGCAATGCTAAGATGTGTTATTTTCAGCTACGTGGGTTAAATCAGCCTTCCCCAACCTCCTGCTCTCCAGATGTCTTGGACTATAAGAGCTGAAGGACAAAACATCTGGAATACACCAGGTTGGGGGGGAGTGTTGATTTAAGCTGGTGTTCTTTGTAATGCTACTAAGCAGGCTATTCTGCCTGGAGTATTGACCAGTGTCCAGCTAGGCAATATTTAAGAAGCACATGTATTAGCTTTTTTGGAGCAAAATAAATACATCATTTGGATGAAACAAACCTTCATCCTTGTTTAATATCTTCTGTTAACAATTCTGTAAGACTTTTGGAAAGACGGATGTTCTGGCCTTCTTCTATGGGATCGTGCACTTTCCAGCAGGTTTCCACATTAAACTCAGGAGCAAAACATGGAAGCAACATGTTGAAAATAGCATTATATGCAATGCGTTACCATTAGGGGTAATGAAGGCTCTAATGACATTATGTTTGGAAAATAACATATTGGAAAATAACATATCAGAATGTAACTTCATTTTTCTAGTGTAATGAGAAGAATTAGCTTATTACTTCTGACACCTTGGAGTGGGGGTCCTTCAGAGGGATTTTTTAAATTTGTTCTGTATAAGTGTAAAGTGTCTTTTTATAAAAGTAATAGTAATCATAGCGTAAGTAATCATAGCGTGAAGTAGTACCATGTCAATAATACACTGCATATAATGTCTTACTTTAAAAAACAATGTTCTAAGTCTGCTCAGAAGTGCTTTCACCATACAATATCTCAGCAAGAAAAGCATTATTTAGGAGGAAGATCTACAAATAGTGTCCAAGAGGTGGAAAAGACGTGAGCATGCATTGTACATAAAAATTGCTCATTCTGAAAGTCTTTTAGAATGGGATACATTTCAATAAAGCAGAGTTTGGCAGAATTGCAATTAGAGAGATGTTCTCAGATTTTGGTTTAAATAAATTCTTGTATGTGGAGATTGATCAGGGTTTGATTCCCTGATTGGCCATGGAAACCCACTGGGTGACCTTGGGTGCATCACACACTCTCAGCCCCAGAAAACCTCAGGTTTGCTTGGATCACCATAAGTTGGAAACTACTTAAAGGCACACAACAATATTGAATGAGGGATGACTTTCAAATGTATCTGAAGGCAAATACAATAGTAGAAGATGAGATGTGTGCATTCATATTTGTCCTAGTGTAAGTATCTAATCATGTGAAGATGAGGAAACAAATCCATGCACAGCTATCCATGGGCTCAGTGCAGCAGTATATGTGGTGTATCAAAGATTTAGGCAGGAGACCTGACTACCAAAGAACATATATTGTTGAAGAACCTGCACTCATGCAGTGGACCAGGATATTACCTTTTACTGACCAAAACATCCATTCAGTGTTACTCCCTCAGTGGTGATGTGATGTGTAACTTTGTTGGAAGGCACAAACAGATAGAAAATGTCAGGGGACTACTTCTGCCCTTCAAAGGCTATGCATGCCCCATGACAATCTTTTTTTGTGTTCATTTGCAAAATGCATTTCTTGCTTGTTTCCCTCCTCCCTCCCTCATTTCTTCTAGTGAGAGATACAAATAAGAAAATTTGGGAAGAAATGTGTGAGGAAATGAGGTTATGCTTGTGTGAAGCTGGAAATGTCACCATGTGATACTGGGATGTATATTCCATCCTGTTATGATGTATATTCCATCCTGTTATTAATTTTAGCTGTTAATTCATCTTCGCTGCCACCACCCATTGAATTCTGAATACCTGGACAGTACAATGGGACTCTGTCCATTACATTTCAATCCCTAAGCTTAAGGATCTCCCTTTTTCCCAATCTATCTAGCGTTGGCGTGGGAAGGAGAGAAACAGGGTTCTTTCAGAAAGTATTTATTCAAGGCATGCAAATGAACAAGACAATACACACATGGGAGGCTCCCCCCTCCCAGGCACGCTTAGTTACAAGTAGTTACAAAAAGAACAGATATGAAAGTACAGATACATTCTTTAGATCAGCCAACTCCAAAATAACAGAAAAGTCCCTAACGCGACTAGATAACTAGTTCTAGTACTCACAGATGTTCATAGCTTAGATGTTCTAAGAGGAAGGGCCAGGAGGTGAGGCTAGGCCTGCAGCCTGCTACTGGCACAGAACCGCCCTCCAGGAGGTTCCTTGGTTGTTGTCTCTTTGTTATCCCTTTGTTATCTCTCAGCCACATGGCCTCGCAAGAAGTTTTATAACTTCTCCTTGGAAGCATCTGGAAGCATCCTGAAGATGCTCACCTCTTTCCTTTTTGATTGGTCAAGTCTCACCCTGTGACCTATGATGCTGACCCACATGACCTATGATGCTGACCCACATGACCTATGATGCTGACCACACACTAAAATGTAATCTAATCCCAACACCTTATTAACCCTTGGTTTATCTGAAGAGGGAAATGTCCCCCTTTAGCTAAGTCTAGATAATGGGAAGCCCCATTATCACAGCTTGGGACTAATCCACCAGGTTATTTCAGTTCAAAAACAGAACAGGACACAGCATGAGGAGTCCATATTGTAATGATACCTTTATTAAGCCTATCAAAAAGGCACAGCTGCTGTGAATCCCTTCCCGGGAGAAAGGTGGAATATAAATTTAACAAATAAATAGAAATGGTTATGCTAGGCTTCAGCTTTCAAAGGCATCTTCATCAGGGAAAGATGACAAAAAAGCAGATGGGGAAGGGAAGTGGGGAATGTTAGAAATTAAAATTTAAAAAGATATAGACATCTTGTAGTATAGGATGCCTCCTGACCTCAGTAAATTCCAGTGTTCTGCCATCCCTGTGGAAGAACTTTCAGTTCTTCTTCGTGGTCTCTGTGCCTTCATACACTAGGAGCTTTAGCGCCTGCGCGGTAGCGTTCGGAAACTTCTAGAGCTTGTTCGCTTGGCGGGAACCCCTCCCCCACGCCGGTACTGCGCATGCTCCTCCCGCCGAGCAACGGTCTCTCCTCAGTTCTTTCTCGTCCGCCGCCGCGTACGGAAGGTTCTTCAGTTTGTTCCTCTCACGTTGTGCTTGGCTTGCTGTTTTTTCACGGTTTTACGGACTTTCGGACTGTCTTTGACCTCTCTTTCGGACTCCCCCTTCGGTTTTTCGTCTTTTTGGATTTCGGAGTTTGGCGTTCTTCGTCTTATGTCCGCGCTCTTTAAGAAGTGCGTGTCCTGCGGCCGCAAGGTTGCCCTCAACGACGGCCATAAGGAGTGTCTCTTCTGTTTGGGTGAGTCCCACAAAGATCTCCCCTTCGACGGTGAAGGCCTATTCAATTCGTCCACAGACGAAGCTTTGGACAATCTTGTCAAGGCGAGACTGACCGCAAAAAAGATCGGGCTGCAGCCGGCCACGCAGGCCCGCAGGGCCTCCACCTTCCGCCCATCCTGGCGACGATCCTCCACCTCGTCGTTCCAGCGTTCGGCCCAGTCTGGACAGTCGAGACCGTCCTCCGGCTCATCGGCCAGACGCACGATTAGGCGGCGCCCGGCTTCGTCGAAGAAGTCCTCCTCCGAGACAAAGTCTCGGTTTTGACGTGCCTGGCAGGACCCACCAATACCCACTCTTCAGCCTACCATCAGCGCTCGGAGACCGACCGACTCTCGCTCGACACCTAGCGGAGTGGCAGTATGTCACTACGGACTCTTGGGTGCTTTCCATCGTCCGTCTTGGCTACGCCATCGAGTTTCTCGATATCCTCCTCGCGGCGTTTACTACTCCACGCCGTCGAGTCCGGCCCTCCTGGAAGAGATCCAATCCCTCCTCCAGAAAGGGGCGATCGAGCAGCTCCCGCAAGAGGCCAAGACCACCGGCTTCTTCTCCAGGTACTTCACGGTACCGAAAGCCGACGGTACCCTCCGGCCGATCCTAGACCTCAGAGGGGTGAACTACTACATCCGCCCCAAAAGGTTCAAGATGGTCACGATACCGTCGATCCTACCCTTCTTACATCGAGGGGACTGGTTCGCCTCCATCGATCTCCGAGACGCATACTTCCATATCGCCATTCGCCCGCAGCACAGACGGTACCTCCGCTTCGCAGTCGACGACACCTGTTACCAGTACAAGGTGCTGCCGTTCGGACTCTCGACTGCCCCAAGGGTCTTCACCAAGTGCATGGCCCCGGTGGTATCCTACCTGCGGACGAAGGGCGCTTCCGTCTTCCCCTACCTCGACGATTGGCTGTTGGTGGCGTCCTGCAAACAGAGACTTTACCACGACGTCCACATGACGTTGTCACTCCTGACCCGCCTTGGTCTACGAGTGAATCCGAAGAAGTCCCACCTCGAGCCGGCGAGGATCTTGGACTTCATCGGGGCGACGCTCGACTCGACCTCCGCCAGGGCGTACCTACCAGAGTCTCGAGCACAAACCTTGATCCGGGCCGCCACTCACGCTCGTACGGCCCCGACGTTATCTGCGAGAAGCGTCCAGCAGCTCTTGGGCTACATGGCTGCGACGACCGCTGTGACATATCTCGCCAGGCTGAGAGCAAGACCTCTTCAACACTGGTTCGTCCGCATTTCGACCCCTGCGAGACGAACAGACACTCCGACTGCAGCTGCCGGGAGACGTCCGCTCATCCCTCCGATGGTGGCAGTCGCGATGCAATCTCATGTCAGGGATGCCTTTCCAACAGCCGACACCGAAGGTGACGGTAACGACCGACGCCTCCCTGTATGGATGGGGTGCCCACTGCGGCGATCTCAGAGTCCGCGACAGATGGACCGACGACGAGACCGCTCTCCATATCAACGCGCTGGAGCTGCTCGCCGTCTGGAAAGCCCTACGGGCGTTCCGCCATGCCGTGGCGGGGCGCACGGTCCTGATTCTGACGGACAACACCACCGCCGTCTGCTACATCAACAGACAAGGTGGGACTCATTCCACGACCCTGCTCGACATCGCGCTCGACCTGTGGGAATGGTGCATTCGCCTGCACACGCATCCCGTGGCGGTTCACCTGGCCGGGCAGGAGAACACCACGGCAGACGCCCTCAGCAGGGACACCTCATCCCATCACGAATGGTCTCTCTCCGGAGAGGCGTTCAGACTGATTCGGGACCGCTGGGGCGAACCATCGATCGACCTCTTCGCGACCAGGGAAAACGCGAAGTGTCGCCGATTCTGTTCCAGAGCGGGCCACGATCGTGCCTCCATCGGGGACGCTTTCCAGTTTCCGTGGACCGGGGAACTCCTCTACGCGTTCCCGCCGTTCCCGCTGCTCGGCCGGACGATATCGAAGATCCTCGCCGACCGAGCCGACGCGATCCTAGTAGCCCCGTACTGGCCGAGGCAACATTGGTTCGCACCCCTGCTACAAGCCGCACGAGACGACCTGCTCCGGTTGCCACCGACACCGGACCTGCTCTCCCACTCCGGCGGCCGAGTCCTCCATCCGGACCTGCCACGCCTGGCCCTCCATGCCTGGAGGATATCGCACTGACGATCCCGTGCTCGGTACCGTCCTCGTCGCGGCCAGGAAGGAATCCACCCGTCGCAACTATCAATACAAGTGGCGACGCTTCCTGACCTTCGCTAACGAGAGGAGTGAGCCGGTATCGCCCGCGGGGCTCTCGACCGTCCTGCACTTCCTCCTGCACCTCCGGCAACAGGGCCTGGCGTTTCCATCCCTGAAGGTGTATCTCTCCGCGATCGTGGCATACCAACCGCCACGATCTGCTGCCTCGGCCTTCTTCAGGAACGATACCGTTAAGCGGTTCCTGAAAGGACTTCATCATCTCTACCCGCCGGTATCGCCGCCGTACCGCCGTGGTCCCTCTCGCTGGTGCTCTCGCAGCTGACGAAGCCGCCCTTCGAGCCAATGGCGACCTCGGATGACAGGCTCCTGACAATGAAAACTGCCTTCCTGGTGGCGGTGACCTCAGCGAGGCGAGCGGGTGAGATCACAGCTCTTCGTTCCGATGAGCCCTTCACGGTCTTCCACAGGGACAAGGTGGTCCTGAGACCTGACATCTCGTTCCTGCCAAAGGTGGTGTCCAGTTTCCATCTCAACCAGGACATCATCCTGCCTGCCTTCTTCCCGAACCCGACGACACCGTTGGAGCGGTCCCTCCACTCACTGGACGTGCGTCGGGCATTGGCTTTCTACAAGGACAGGACTGCTTCCTTCCGACAGACGCCGCATCTCTTTGTTTGCTATGGGCGACGTCGGAAGGGCCTAAAAGTGTCCACCCAGCGCTTCTCCAAGTGGGTGGTGAGGACTATTGAACTGGCGTATGAGCTCGCGAGGAAGCCTCCGCCAGTCCTGCTTCGAGCCCACTCCACCAGAGCTGTGGCTACTTCTGCGGCCCTCCTGCGAGGAGTTGACCTGCATGAACTCTGCCGTGTGGCGACCTGGTCCCAACCATCGACCTTCGTGCGCCACTACAGGCTCGACTGCCGGTCGCGCAGAGATGCCCGGTTTGGACGTGAGGTGTTGGCTTCCGTGCTGTAGGACCTGACCCGCCGTCCGACCGGTAAGCTACACAGTCTCCTAGTGTATGAAGGCACAGAGACCACGAGAAGAAGAACAGGTTGCTTACCTGTAACTGTGGTTCTTCGAGTGGTCATCTGTGCCATCATACACACCCGCCCTTCCTCCCCTCTTTCTCAGGTCCCTGTAGGTTCTACGGCGGACGACAGAACTGAGGAGAGACCGTTGCTCGGCGGGAGGAGCATGCGCAGTACCGGCGTGGGGGAGGGGTTCCCGCCAAGTGAACAAGCTCTAGAAGTTTCCGAACGCTACCGCGCAGGCGCTAAAGCTCCTAGTGTATGATGGCACAGATGACCACTCGAAGAACCACAGTTACAGGTAAGCAACCTGTTCTTACTCTGAATGAATCTAGTTTGCTGACAACAATAGCATATCACTTTTGCTTCCCTGAATCATGGTTGGCTGAAAGAGGCATGGAATGTTGTTCTCATTCCAATATTTTTCATTGACTTGAACAAAAAATTGTTCCCACTGGTAAAAATCAATAGTATCATGAGGCATTTTTATTTTTAGGGGTAAGAAAAAGATACATGACCAGTAGCTTTTGGGAACAGTTTGCACTTGTGCAAGATGACAATGTTGACAATGCTAAAAAAATGCATATATGACAGTTCTAATTCTGTGTGGAGTTTGCATCCGGATAGGACTTTGTGGGGACTAAAATATCACATCCCAATGCATGAGGGCTAATTTTGTAGTGTAAATGTGGGCTTACCATGAACTTGTTTTCTCAGAGACATAACCTCTTTGGAAAGGATATGAGTGCCTAAATTGTAATCTTAGAATTTATCGCACTTCTGAGTCAGGTTCTGCATGTATCATTGCTCTGTTTTTTACCCCCCTGACTTATACCTCCTCTGCTTAAGAGTCTTAAGATTTATTTTGCGAAAGCTGTATGGTATGTGTGCTGTCGGTGTTTTGCGCACAGGAGTGTTAAGCTTCTTGTTCCAAGCTCTACCATTTAAGAGCAGCCAGTACTGACCTCCCTTCCTGCAGTGGGATTTGAGATAGTGTGTTTACAAATTTAGCCCTCCATGGTAGTTTGCAGCTGGACCTTGGGCTGCGCTTGGAAGGAAGCCACCACTGGAGCTGGCTGACCTTAGCTGCCTTGGAACAGTGACAGAACATTACATCATTGCTGACCAGAAGAACAAAGCTTGGAAAAGATTCAGAGTTTCTCTCACTTGATGAGTTACTTAAAATAAGTGTCTCCAGGCTGCCTTTGAGTAGTAGGGTCTGAGCTCATTTGTAAGAAAGGCAGGGAGGAAAAGTCACCCTTTTGTTTCAGGAGCCTTTTTGCTTAAGGGCTGAGAGTACAGAAAACTTAGGAATTCAGGTTTACTGTCCCCTGGGCCTAAGAAAGAGAAACAGTGGTTGGTCAGGATTGTAGCTCATGAGATGAAGCTAAAGATAGTTCTTTACTTCTTTTCTAGAGTGTGTGTTTAACTCTACCTCAGACAGAGCTTGAGGAAATTGTTTTTTGGACTACAGTTTCCACTGGCCCTGCTGGTTGAGGGGGATCTGGAAATGTAGTCCAAAATGTAGTTTTTCCAAGCTCTGACTTTGTATTTGATCCTCAGCAGCTTTAGGTAAGCTTGCAGTGCTGGGGCAGGATGTTCAGAGAGCTTTATCTGGAATTGTTCCACCAGTCAAGCCTGTGTATGTATAGAGATAGATAGACCATTCATTCACTCACTACAAATCAGATCCTTGCAGTGAATGCACAATGTGAAAACACTGAGAAATTTCAATGGAAGCATGCTAGTTGAATGAACAGTCTGGTGGTGGCAGAATAAATGGGTGCAGGATTAGTCACGGAGCTCATATGGGCCACATTCTTATGCCATGATGTGAGAGATGGATACTGTCATGGAACAGAAACTTGCCAAGAAGAAGAAGATAAAGCAAATGAATAAGAAGTAAGTCTTCAGCATAGCAATAGGGAGCTTAGCATTTCATTGATTTGAGATTATTCCCAAAGCCCATATATGACAAGGGGAAACACAAACTGTCAAAACTGGAGGTAAGTTTCACTTTTTAACAGACAAAATTGTGTACCAAGGGAGTTGTGCTGAATTCTCCTCAGTGTTACCTCATGGCACTTTATCACTTCAGGTATTCCCCTCTCCTCACAACCTTTCAGAACTGGTCCATTCCAACACACATCACTTTTAATGGAATAATTATCTTCTTTGTCCTCTATTTCATATGGAGAAACTAGTATAAAACGTATCTGATCTTACCAGGAGTTGACAGAAAATATTTTTTGTATGTGTATTTATCCATGTGTTTGGATCTCAAAAATAAAACTAAAGAATAGGAACAATATCTGGGACTTTCTGGTCTTTTTAATCAGTCTGGATGCACCCAAATTTTCAAAGACTAGAGACAAGTGGAAATTGACTGAACATCTCTAAGAGTCAGATCTTGTCCCTGAGACAGAAAAAATGAGAAGACGACTGAGGAGAAGATTTGAACAAAGACAGCACAGAGTAGAAGCAAAATAAGAAAGTGAGAGATCATCTTTTTATTCCTTAGTCAAGTAAAGGAAAAGATATCTGTTATCAGAACAGTTTTGAGACAAAATATGTCTCAAGAAAACCATATAGATAAAATGCCTAGTAGACTACGTACGTGCAATACCATTTGCAAGAAGAAGAAAAATAATGCCTCAGTTGAGAATTTTCATTTTCATAGGAGTGAATGCTGAGACATTGAAAGGAATAGTTTGTTGCTACACTAACAAAATAGTCCATTGTTTTGCTTGTTGCATTGATCTGTATGCTGGGGAGTAAAACCCTGCTATTTAGTGAGTGCCTTTTATGTTTTCTTACCCTAATTATACAAGATGTGAGATTTATCTGTTTATTTCTTTTTAACCTGGAAGCAAGGACCCTCTGCTGTTCAGATCAGTGCAGCACCTTGCTCATTTCCATTCTACCCAGGTCAAAATAGTGCAGAGCAGCCCAGTACCACACAGCAGGAAGTGTGACTGATTTTAAAATGTTTTTCTCTGCATGTTTAAATAGCTTTGTTCTTTATTGTTCTATGCTGTGACAATCAGGAACAACATTGAATTATACCTCCACACCTCTGAAACAGTCCAGAGAAAATAGTCCATGAGTAGGGTTGCCAGATGAGACCTACCCTAGACACTGGGGGACTGGGCCTAGGGATTGCCCCCTCGGGATGTCACAAGAGATGATCTCTGGTAACGTTACAGGGGGCAGCCCCTGGTGGTGAAGGATAATATGTTCAGTGTCAACCACAGTTGCACAGAGTGTCTTTCAAATAAAAAAGGCCATATCTAAAGTGAGGAAAAATATATACGTATACACACATTTTTCAAGGCAGTGTTCTTATGCTGAGATTCCTCCCCTGCACTCTGAGGACTGACGAAGGATGGACAGACCCTGGAAGCTGAGAACTCTACTCATGGATATTTGGCCTGTCTTCTGATCATGACAGGATTGTGGCTGATCAGTCTAATGACTAAAAGGGGTACAACCCTAGGGATAATTTAGTTTCTTTCCATGACATTTCATGGTGCCTCCGTGTGGATTATATCCATTTCGGTAAATTAATATTTCAGTTCAGCTGAGGAACTAAGTTGGCTGCAAATATACATAGAAAATAAATTCTGCAAAACTCCACAGAACAATTTGAGGCCAGTTACTCAGGAGATAAACATATTAATAGGTGCTAAATACACAGCATGCACAAATTCATGTAACTAAGCCTTAGTTCAGTTTTCTGAGAAAGGAAAAGCAGACTATAGAGAAGGCATATAAGAACTGTTGTGGGGAAGCAGTTCTTAAAAGTTACTAGGGCAAGTGTGGTTTTGAACATGGCCAGAAGGGCAAAGACCCTTGAAAATTTTAAGGAGGGGGCCCTCAATATTAGAAGACCCCTTGGTATTAATTTTGCCTACTTGCAGGTACTTGCTGAAGGAGGGCAAATTACTTTCCTCATCCATTATTATTCAAATATCCTTAAATATGAAAGCTCTTAGAAATGTACTTAAAAGTGTCCTCAGTGAATTCAATATTGCTTATTCCAAAATAAGAATGCATTGGATAGATTGGAGGCAGTATTTAGTGTTCTTAGGAAGTCTCAATAACAAACAATTGTCTTAAATTTTTTAAAACTGTTTGATCATTTAGTACACTAAATGATTCCTAAGCAAACTCAACTCCATAGGAATCTTGGTGGTCCAGTTTTGCTGGATCATTGAGAGATGAATCATTACGCCTAGTATAGGGGACTCTTGAGCCCTTCCATCCTCTACCCCATCCCCATTCTGGGATCCATGAGGAGGAGGGAGACACTGAGGGAATAATTAAAGAAATATTGGTTGAAGAAAAGTTTAAGCAGTCCCATCCGCTATCTTTTAAATCCCTCTTCCCCAGGTGCTTCTTGTTTTGGGTTGTTTTTTTTAAATCCACATCTAACTCAGTTGCATTCATTTACATGTGACATGTAATCAGCTCTTTAGATCTGGAATAGACAGACATGGTTCTGAAATCACACTTAGCATGAAATTCTTGGATTGTTTTTAATATCTCATGGTTTAGCCTACCTCATGGGGTTGATGTGTGTGAGAGTGGAATGTTCCTATGTATACACTATAAAAACATACCCGATAATACAGAACTTTCAGAAATATATGTTTACCGGTAGTTATAATGGTGTGGTACACATCCTATAAGAATCTGTAGGAGGGTTTTCAATATGCATAGGTTATATTTTAAGAATATTTGTTTTCTTGCCTTTGTTAGTTGACTTAACAGGGAGAACTAGAACAACAACTGCAGAGCAGCTACATCTTCATCAGCAGTGCTGCTTTACTCATATTGTGAACCAGCCTAGAATTTTGTGCTGTTATTTTTCAGATGGGCAGCACTGTAGGTACCTGTCAACAACTATCAGCACTTGATGTACTGTAGTGTTACACCAGAACTTGGGAATAACAAATTTAAATTTAACAAATTGTGGGCTAATTGGTTACCCCTTTCCATTAGGAGAGTTTATGAGTTAAATTATTGGATAAAAGTTCTCAGTATCGGAGCCTGAAAATAACATAGCTAAGTCTAGTTATTCAAAGAGATAGATGTCTTAGAAGAAGAAGGAAAAAAGAGGTAGCCATAAAGGAGTCCAATAATACCTTTGAGACTGATTGCTTAATAAACTTTTTTGGACTACGGTTCACTTCATCAGATGTTACACAAACTTCAAAAAAGGATTTGAATGAGGTTGCATCTAGGAGTAACTGGCACATCCATATACCACAGTAAACATATATTAGCCATGCTGAAAAAGGTGTACAGCAGGACCCAGTTGATATACCTAGCATATAGTAAAGATGTATTATATTGGTATGGCAGAGGAAGTGATACAGTAGTTAAAATTTTGGACAGGGACATTGAGGTTCTACTCCCTGCTGAGCCTTGAAACTAAATAGGTGATCAAGAACCACACACTTTGTCTCAGCATTGTTATTGTTATTGTTCTTCTTATATTTGTTTATATACCTTTTCTTCCCCCAGTTTGGACTTGAGGAAGCTTATAACAGTTAAAGGAAACATAGTTAATAGTGTACAAAAGTTGAAAAACCAACCCTCACAAAATTTGAAATCAATTAAAATCAATTAAACTATGCAAGGCTTATTTCCCCTGAAAAAAAAAAGTTCTCAAAGGCCTGGCAGAATGAAAGGGTTTTACTTGCTTGTGGAAAGAATAATCCTACATCACAGCATTCTTGGGGAATAGTGAGGACACTGCCTTGAACTCACTGAAGAAAATTTGGAATATAAATGTTACTAATACATAAAGTAATAACTATGGTAATTTGAATATGCTTGCAGTAACACAAAGGTTTAGGATTGGGCATTCAAGAACCAATTATGCCAGTTTATTCTCCAAAACAGATTTGGTTTTGGAACTAAAGAGCAATTGGGACACAGCTACTTTCTTTTTACAAGAAAACTAATATCTCTCTCTCCCTCCCTCCCCCTCCCTCCCCCCGCATCTTCTTAGATTGCAAGCTCTGCTGCTTCAACTCCATGGAAGGAGAGTGTCAAGAACACACAGGCAAGTGGGCTACTGGGGCTGGAACTTGGCATTGAGAGCAGCACAGGGCTGGCAGGCCTTTCCAGATGGAGCCCTTTCATAGCTCAGTTCAACTGCGACATGTTGCAGGTAAGGATAGAACTTGGCAAAGGAAAGAGTTTGGCTTCAGTGCCTTTGTGGAGCAGGATGGTGGAAGACCATGTTCTGCTGTTCTTTCCAAAAACTGCAGTAGAAAGGAAGGGAGATCACAATTTTTATTGCCAAAGGTCTTTCCTCTATTAGACTGAGAGGAACATGCAGACGGAAGGAGACAAGGTTTTTTTGGCAAGAGGGAGGCTGTTCTTGTACCATGAGGTCATCCTTGGCAGCCCCAATTTAGGATGTAGGACCAGAGGGGACAGTAAGTTAATCCACAAAAATTTTGATTTCTTTCCCATCATTGAGGGAATGGAGGGGCACCAGACAAAGGCTTTACTTTGTGCAGAGAGGGCTTAATGATAGTTCTTCAAATATATACATAAGTTAACTTAGGAAAGGCTATATAATCTTAGAAATAGCTGGCAAGTCTTCTTGTAAAGTGCCAGGAGTCTTGAACAAGGGACTGTAGTAATAAAGGCTCATCTCCTTTACTGTTTGTAACAACCTCTGCCTGCCAATTGGTAGAAGGAACAGCTGGCCAGTGCTCTGCATGATCAACCATCAGTGTCCCAGCTGCTTCTGAAACCCCTTGGCTGCATTTTGTCCATCTTGTTCTGTGGGAATGAAGAAAGCTGTCTCATAAGTTCATACCATTTGATCATCTAGCCCATTACTGTCTACTGTGAGTGAAAGTGACTTTCCTGGGCTGCAGACAGTGGTCTTCCCCATTACCTCCAACTGGCAGTGCTGGGGGACTGAATCATAGACCTTCTGTATGCACAGAATGTGCTCTTTTTTTTTCCAGAGCAATTTTTCCTTCCCTAAGTACCTCTGGACTATCCAAGATGATCAGTCTTCTCTGTAAACTGAACATTGGGCAGATAGTTTTGCACATTTCCTCAGTGTGAGGCATTAAAAACATTGTCATATCCTGTGAAACTTAAGGCACTTTGGGGAGTCTCTGTCAATTGGCCATAGTTGTTCATTTTGCCCTAATAGCTTTGGTGAAAGACCTGCAGAAATACAGCAGTTCTACAGAATCTCCTGAATTAAGTACTGTAACTTTTAAGGATATATTGAGCAGTCCTGTGTTGCAAGGATGGAGGACCCTGTAGCCTTCCTGGTATTGTTACATCATCCATGACCATTGGCCTTGCTGTCTGGGACTGATGGGAGTTGGAGTCAAACTACAAGTGGAGGGGCACAGTTTCCCTATCCTTAATATACTGTATCTTTCTTACTGCTATCCATTTTACCTATTATCTATTCTTTTTCCAATGTAGGAGCACATCTTTCAGATTCCTAAAGGAAGTAGACCAAGAGGTTTTCCCAGATAGTTATCCAGTACCCATGTCCATATATGTTTCTGTTTCAGGCAGAAAAGTGGGTGCAAGAAAAACTCCTAGACCTGAAGGATGGTTGTGGTATTCAGGAATGGGGACGCACAACCCAGACTTTACAAAGAGACATGAAGGACTTTGAAAATACTATGATCAAACTGAACCAGGTATAGCAAGGTCTCTGGACTTCTCACCCCCATCCTTTAATCACTTAGGTTTCATACGTGAATCCAGTTCACACTTGCTTCCTCCACACTTGTTGTTATGTGCCATTAAGTCAGATTTGACAGTGGCCCTATAAATAAAAAACTTTCAAGAAACTTTGTTATTAGCAGCATTGCTCAAGTTTTGCAAAAACAAAACCATATTTTCCTTTATTGAGTCAATCTACCTATAATGTGGCCTTCCTCTTTTCCTACTGCCTTCAACTTTGTTGAGTGTTGCTATTTTTTTCCAGTGAGTCATATCCCCTCATGATGTATCCCAAGCATATGAGCCTCGGTTTAATCTTTATGGTTTCCAGTGAGAGCTTAGTCTCGATTTGTTCTCAGACCCATTTATTTGTCTTTTTGGTTGTCCATGGTATCTATAAAACTCCCCTCCAGCACTACATTTACACTACCTGTCATTTTTCTTCACTATCCAGCTTTCACATGCATACATCGAAAATGGAAATACTATGGTGTGGGTGATTCTGACTTTAGTATTCAATTATCTATCTTTACACTTGAGGATCTTCTTTCATAGCTGCCCTTCCAAATCTTTTAAGTTCTTAACTACAGTTTCCATTTTGACTAATGACCAAGCCAAGGTATAAAAAAAATCTTTAACAGTTTCAGTGTTTTCACCATTCACTTTAGAGTTGTGTAGAACTTCTGTGGCCATTCTGTCTGTCTGTCTATCTATTTATACTCAACTAAAACTCTAGTTTTTGAATTTTTTTTCTTCACTGTTATTATTAGTTATTCTAAGCCTTTTCTGCTTTCTGTTGTGTAATGTGGTATCATGTACATACACTAAATTATTACTGTTTCTTCCTCCAATTTTCATGTCTGCTTCCTCTGAATCTAATCCCACTATCCATATGAGATGAAGTGACATGACTTGGTATCCTTTCTTATCTAGAGAATAGATAACGACAATCAAACATTCTGGCACACCCATTTCTTTTAGAGTAATCCATAGTTGTCCATAATCTAAAAATCTAAAAGCTTTGCTATGATCTATCATTTCCCTTCTGTAGATCAGTATATATCGCTACTTTCAAGTGTGTCTCTGTATATCTCCAGTGTATTCATACCTCAATTAAAGAGCTTCTCACAGAGTCAATGCTGTAGGAATATGGAGTGATTCTTCAATGTGATTCTTCCCTTTTTTCTGTGCCACAGATTGGGGAGCAACTTGTGGTCCAACCAAACCACAACACAGAGATAATGAGGCGGCTGCAGACCTTGCGGGAACAATGGCAACTGCTGAAGCAAATGGCAACAAATCAGAGCAAAGCAGTGGGTGGACTCAGGAACTTGCAAGAGTTCAACCAGAAAGCTGAACAACTGGAAGCTTGGATCAGACAAAAGGTGCCTTGCTAAGGACAAACATGGCCAAGGCCAGATGGTGAAGACTTCAAATAACACTTTTTGTGTGACCCAATCAGATCAGGAGGGTTCACCACCACTACCTATGAGCTTTCTTTTCTTTGTGGATGATGGAGATAGCACATTTTGAAACTGTACTGTCATTTCTTCCTCTGGTTTCTTTTGTTGATACATTGATTGAATTTTCAGTGAACGCTGAATATTTGAGGCTGAGGAGGTTTGAGGGGCTTATTCATTTATATTTGGATCTTGCCTGTAGTTCAGTGGTGGGAAATTACATGTAAGTTCTCTGGCACTTAATGGATCTCAAGTATATCTCTGCCAGCTCCCAAGATTCTCCTCCCTGCCGGCTTTTTATTTTTTATTTTTCAGGCACTTTGCTGTTTCCAAAATCACCAAAAAGCTATCCCAAACACTGGAAAATGCAGCAGTTTTGCTTCCCCTTTCCCACCCAACCTCTGAAAAATGATGAAAACCAAAAGTTACATGATGTCAATTCTTGTTGTGACATAGAGCAGATTGTAAGGAGGGTGGGTGGTGATGAAAAATGGCTACCAGACACACAGTACATTTGCCTGCCCCTGCTGTAGTGTGTGGTTTATTTAATCACTGTTTGTTGTGTCACTGGCTATTATGAACACATAATCTTTGCTTGTGTCTTCCCACATTCTGCATAAAGTTTGTAGTTGGTTGACTCAACTTCTCTTACAAGGGGTAGTCTTTTCAGTCTTTCCAACTCCTTGACATTTCCAGCTCCTTGATATGCTTTACTTAATTCAAGCACATACAGTTCTTCTAGAGAGTGCAGGAGCTACCAGTGGTGGCTGCTGACTCTCATATGAGAGAATATTGAGGCCATTTCAGGTTTTGGATAGTTTTAAGGGAGCTATCCAAGGTACTGAACATGTTTTAGGGATAGGGTTCAGTGCTATGAACAGCCCCTTTAAAGCCTAATTACAACTTGGAGTGGATTCGCTAGAGTGGATGAACTGGGAATCACCAGCTGCCATGGTGATTGATCTTATGCACTCTCAGCTTCCAATAGATGGATTGGTAGAGGACTGAGAGGACACCAGTTCACGGTGCACTCTGAGTTACATACATATGTGTATATATGTATGTGTATAAAGTGAGAGCAGGGATGTGAGCACAGTTATATGATACAGGAGTTCACATTTTGCATTACCATATCAGAGATATGTAGAACATATATATATATTTGTCTAGGATGAATTTCTCCTGTGATTCTCAATGGAGTTATCGACAAATATCTGCAAATCTGTCCGTTGAATTAGTTCAAAAGAATTTTGTGAACCTGCACTTCCTTCTCAAAGAAATTGTTTTTTTTTCTTTTGAATCCTTTGTGGTTGTAGTGGAGGCAACAATGGAAGCAATGGTGGCAGTAAACTTCCATGTCAGTGGGCTAGTGAACCCACTCTGGGTTTTAGGTTGAATAGTGGAACTCTCCAAAGTGCTGAAGCCTATCCCTGAAATAGCTTCAATTCTTTGAAGAGCAGCTTTAAAGCTAAAGCTAAAGCTAAAGCCTTCAGGGGACTCATTGCCCCACTGCCATGGGAGACACTAGCCATCACTGGCTGAAAGGAAAGCACAGAAGCCAGATGGGAGAGTTAGCAAGAGCTTTTGAAACCAGGAAATGTTGTTTCATTGTCTTCCAGAGCCTTATTTTGTTTTCTTGGTATCCATTGTGTTTGCAACCCCTTGATTGTGCAGCCATCTATTATGTTCATGATTATGATTATTATACCTCTCCCTGTATCAAAAGATCTTCCAAATAATACAAATTTTGATGAGAAGAATATTGTTTCCCCATTTTACATTCCTTGCCAAAAATTCCTGTGCCTCCTAAATCCTGAAAAACAAGAATAAGCCTCAAAACCAGAAAAGAAGCCAGCTAATTTGCTATCAGTGATTTTCATTTATTTCAGAATCTGTGATGCTTTGATCTGTAATTTGAGTTCATCTATGTATTCTGAAGCAATACCTGAGTCCCTTAAGATGAGGAGAGAACTCAGAGCCACTCTCGTGTCCAGATTTCCCACATTCTGACAATCATAATCCTTTCTTCCAGGAAGAGAAACCTTTGCTAGCTACCCTGCTACAAGAGAATGCAGACAAAATTCAGCTTACCCGGCGTATCCTTGACTTAAAGCAGGTAACAGTATTTCTGACAGTCCTATACAGAAATATGAAAGCTCAGGGGGAATTATTCTGAAAAATTCAGAAAAAAATTGTTTTGAATATGCACAGAAGGAAAGGCTTCCCCCTTGCATTTTTTCCTTGACCTTCATAACTCTAGTTCTGTGGAACTCCCTTAGTGTCCCATGATTGAAGTATTCTTCTAAACAACACTGTTTTTCTCTGTGGCCATTGAAAGTGGACCTTTCATTTTATGTCAGATTATTTAGATCAGTGATTCCCAAACTCTAATCTTCCAAGTGTTTTGGACTTCAGCTCCCAGAAGTCCCAGCTGTCTTGCCTAATGATCAGTGATCCTGGGAGCTGAAGTCAAAAACACCTGAAAGGCCAGAGTTAACAGTGAACAGCCTATGCACCTGCAACCCAGTGGATCAGCAATGTGATAACCTTGGCCAGCTCCTCATTACTTTTTGCATCTGTAGTCTGCCTGGACAACAGAAAGACCCAAGTGCAAAAATTTTGTTCTTATGTACTCACTGAATAGTAAAACTGTATTCTTAGCCTGCCTTCTCCTTTCCACCAGCAGTTTGGGAATAATGACATTTGACCTATGCAAAGCTTGGAAATCTTTGGACTACAACTCCCAGAATTCCCCAGCTGGGATGGTTTCCTCCATGCCCAAAAATCTCCACATACTGAACCCTGGCTTGAGAGATAATACATGTGAACTTCTTGGATCACTCAAAAACACTGAAAAAATGCTGACAGTTAATATTAATGTTGGAAGCTCTCAAGTTCTGTTTGAAACAAATTCTGAGAGTAAAGTTATTCTGCCAGGGCTCAGCGGGCAGTGCCAATAGCAGCTACTTTTTCATGAGGTCATACTTTCATGGAAAGTTAGTTCAGATGATTTTTCTTTTTCCACCTCCCTTTTCTTTCCCAATCAGGAGCAGCAGCAGTTCCAGGCTCTGCATGAGGAAATGAACACTCTAGCTCACAAACTTGAAAAGCAAGGGAAGAGTGAAAGTAGGAGCATCATGGTTCGGCGCAAGCAGCTCAATAAGATGTAAGCCCAGGGCAGCAGCAGCTGTTGGAGGAAGGTGGAATGAGGGACCTGGGAGTTGTGACCAATATGTAATTTTATTAAACTCAGACAGAGCATGATCCCTCTACATTTCCTAGACCCAATAGTCCAAATTGCCTGCCTGTTACTTTAAGTTCCTTGATCTGACCCTTCTCTCATCCCAGGTGGCTGCAGGTCCAGGGGACTCTGAAGGAACATTATGAGACCCTGCAGCTGGCTCTGGAAGCAGCTGCTTTTCTACAGCAAGCAGATGTGCTCCTGGGGGCCATCCATGCAAAGGTACTAAAATGGCTGAAAGGGCAGTCCAATCCATCCCATCATGCCAGCAGATTTAGGAAGTGTGGCACTCGATTACCCTAGAGGGTATTTCCTGTTCAGCAAGATGCGTCTTCACCTTGAACTGATATCCTCAACAGCCAGTTGGGTAGTATTAGTTTCTGTCATTCTGCATCTGGAAAACCGATGGCTACAGAATCAGATAGCAAAATGAATAGCAAGAAGTGACACCCCTCTCCCACAGTATTCTTGAGAATATCAGTATAGGCATGATGTCCTCCCATACAAAGGGCACTGGAAGGATTTTGCTATGAACATAGTGTGCCTTGAATTGTATTGTAATACATGCAAAGCTGTAGAGTTTGGGTAACTTTGGGTAACTTACATATCCCAGAATTCCCTGTCCCCTAGCCAGCATGATCATTGACTGTGCTGGTTGGGGGATTCTGAGACATGTAGCACAAAAAATAACATTCCTAAGTTCTATAAGCCTATAGAAGTTATAGCTCTGTGATACAAAGTTGTAGAACTGTGTCAGTTGCATAATCTGATTAAGGAGGGCAATGAATTCAGAAACTGATATAGCACATTTTTTAAAATGTAAAGGGAAAAACAGATTTTATGAATATCTGTTACAATCATGGAGTTTCCCATATATGGTGTACATAGCAGAGTGGTGCAATGGTTAGAATGTTGGGCTGAGACTTGGGAGACATAGGTTCATGACTTTACTGAGCCATGAAATTCACTCAGTGGCCACACTTTCTCAGCCTGACCTGTCTCACAAGGTTGAGGGTAAAGTGGAAGAGAGAAGAGCCACCTTGACCTCACTGGAGGACAGGCAGGATAACTAGTAAGTAAACAGAAATCCAGGAGCTTCTACACAGATTCTAAGAGTGCATGGCAAATGCTATTGAAAGCAGGGCCACAGTTCTACATATTTCTCAGAGTTTACAATCTGTCATCTCTTTTGTAGTGGAGGAGTCTCTGTGGACTGGGGAAGCAGAAAGAATCTGAGCCCAACTCAGACCTAGATGTCAGGGATTTAGCCAGCCAAGTGATGGTGAGTACTAGACCTTTGGAACAATGGCTTGAAGGAGGTAATTAGACTTGTCCTCCTCTTTCCTTTCTCAATTTAGACTGGGCTTCCCAAACCTGAGGCCCTCCATATCTGTTGGACTATAACTCCCATCTTCCCTGGCCTGAAAAGTCATTTGAGCAGACTACACATTTCAAAAAAGAACTTCCAAGCTGATTGTGCTTCCATATGTCTGTCAAAATGTGCTCCATGGTATACCAAATTACCTATACAAATGCCTCATCCTCAACACTTAAATAGTATAACAAATTTTAAGTGGAGATATGCTCTCACAGCTCTCCGTGGTAACTCAATGGACTCTGCAGTAGTTCATGGAAGGTACCATCATATCCCTAGGAAGGACAGAGTCTGCCCATGTGGGAGCAGCACAGTTGAAGAACTAGTACATTATCTATTGGTAGGCCCAATTTACACAGACTTAAGAAAGGCCTTGTTTAAAGAACTTGACCTTACACCCAATAAGCCTAGCTCATTTCTGATTAAATTTCTTCTGGGGGATTCAGTTGCACACATTTCCAATAAAGTTGCTTGTTTTGTTTTCAAAGCATCAATTTTGAGAAGTACAACACTTTTTGTATTGTTTTAATACTGTTTTTATCTGAAATGCTTTGTAATGGCCTTGGCTATACAAATAAAGAGTTGTTGTTGTTGTTAACATTTGAGCAGACTGGAGAAGGCCAGAATAGCTTATCAGCTACTTTTCAGTGTGAACTGAGTAAGGTGACCTGGATTCAGATCTGTATTAAAATGAAATGCCAGCTATCTAGCCCCTCAGCAAGACAGGCATTCAGCTGGAGTGGCTGTATCCAGCCAGGTGAGCATACTTGCATTCTGGAGGAAGCTGGGTTTTCATCAGATGCTCCTGAGTTCAGAGGATAGACTATGTGGAAGGAAGATGGTTCTTCCTCATGTCTTTGCAGGCTGTCTAAGTTAAGCAGGCACAGCCTGTGACCCATGAAGTTACCGTATATGGTTGCCCCCCATGAACCTCTTGGGTTTTCTGCTTGGGTAGGGGGAAAGCCAGTTAGAATAGCTGGGTCATGACTATCTCAAAACCTGAGATCTAGGGAGGACACCTGTCACGTTACAAGGGGCAGCCCTCGATGTTATTGTTAAACATGACAGAATATGCCATTCATATAAAAATCACCAAGGAAAATATATATATACACCCAGTTTTCAAGACAGTGCTCTTGCCTTGTGATTTCTCTCCTTCACCATGAGTATTGGAGAAAAGGGGCCAGGCTTTGAAAGTTTGGAACCCTAGACCCAATATACTTTGCCAGAACTTGGCAAGCAACAAAATATGTGGTTAATGAGGTGCATTTACTAGGTGGTCCAAGCTGGGTAGGCACAGTCTTACTTTAGATCAGAAGTGAGTCAGGTGTGGTCTGCAGGGTACTTGTACCATTCGGTACCTTTTTTGTGCCTCCTTCCCAACACCCTAGGGGAAAAAGCCTTAAACTCTCAGATC
>CAOLHI010005823.1:0-52246 GCA_948474755.1 Ctenosaura bakeri | reverse complement strand
AAATTTTTCTTTCCACTTGCCACAATCTATGTTTATCCTGTTAAGAAACTTAAGAGTTAGTATTTTCTCATTAACGTACTTCTGCGACAAAAGAATAAAGGAGGTTCACAAATTCTTTGGCTTATTCAGTAGACATCAGAAGGGTTACCAGTGATAAATAGTTCTATGTGTTACTTTTCAGGAGAAATCTGTAATGGATGTAGTTTCAAATGGCACGAGTCAGTGGGATTTAGTGTGTGAGAGACACTTGGTGTATACATTGGGACCATGCTGTTCACTATACTGACAGTATAAATGGACTTGAAAAAGGCGTGCTGCTTTTACCTATGGATGTAAATCTTTTGGCTATTTCATCTTTGCTTGCGTGACTATTTCTCCTGTTTTTCTCCCAAGCATGAGGAAAAATAAATACTTCTGGGGCAGTTTTCCCTTGGTATTCATACTTCCCAAGGTGTTTTAGGAAATTATCCTGCTCAAAAGTACACAGGAGATCCTTGCATGAAAACTGTGTGATTTTTATAAAAACATGTTTTTCATGTGAAAATTGCAAAAAATTCTCTTTCCAGAAACACCTGTATTTTTGTGCAAAATTGGCCATTTTTACACAAAAGACATGACTGTATCACAAAAGAGAGAGAGGAATAGAGAGAGAGAGAAAAAGTTTCTGGGGGCAGTAGCTTTTCTACAAAAATGTGGAAATTTTCTGTTCAAAAAATACTATTTTCAGAAACACACATGAGTTTTTTGGCAGAGTTTGGAACTGATTCATTCATTAACACATTAAGTTATTAATTCATTAAGTTTTAGAATAATTTCACCTTAACTTGCCAAATTTCCCAAATAACATTGAAGTTTAAAATATGCTATAGTGAATTGGGTCGTTAGAATTCATTACAGTGGGCATCTTTGCTTTGGCCACAATCAGGAAAACAAGCTGGCTCATTTTCTCAGAAGAAGAAATGTTCAGATTGAGGAAATGTATCACATGGCTGTATTTTTAGGCAGGTTAATTTAGGAAACTGACTGAAATAAATCTTGCCATATTAATCTTTATTAAACAAGGCATTTGAAGAGTAAGTGAAGTGTGTGTGTTGGTGGTGATGGAAAAAAGAGAGAAGTGCAGATGAGTGAAAAACCAAATTGAGCAAGTTATAAGATGAGATCCCACACTTTGGGACAGCTTTTTCCAAACTGATAGTATCCAGACATGCTAGATTCCTGCCATTCCCAGGCAACTATCCTATATGGGCTTTGTATTCCATGTGAGGAAAAATTCTAGGAAAGCATGCAACTTTAAAAGAATAAATTCCTTTTGAAGGAATCAGCAACAAAATGTGCTCCCCTAAGGTTAACAGGAACAACTTCCCTGCCATTCTGTGGAAACTCTATGGGCTGGCTCAACACTTAACATCTTTACCAAATTATTTGATGATTCAACCAATTAAGCTATTACAATTATTAATGTTTATAAGTGAAGTAATGGTCTGATTTCTAATGTTTAACATTCTTGAATTAATTTATAAACCTAGCATTGCAAACGCTGGTGGTTTGTGCAAAAATTGGCGTTTTTGCACAAAAGACATGAAACATGCAAAATTATCACTTCTATATTATTTTTCCCAGTTAAGTTTCCTCAAAATCAGGAAATTCATTTTTTGGCAGGGAAACAAATAATGCTCAACACACGTTCCTTCTCTGTTACAACAGCATTTGTGATGCAAAGCCAGCAAAACTAACACCAACACCCCGCATGAAATACTTCTTCTTTTGAGGAATTCCTTCCTCTTCCTTTTTGGTATTCCTACTTTTTGCCTGGCCGTACAATTAAATCATAAGTTCTCTAAGTCAGTAAAATAATACCCTAGCTAAGCTCCTGGTTTTAAAAGTTTTGGACACAGTTTTTCAGATTAGCAAAGTGATGAACCCATAGGTCTTTAAGTATGGGAATATCCTCTTGCCTTCAGCAGAATCATACTTGAACTTACAGGCATGCTAAGTGGTTTTGCTGGATCATATTCAAGTACATGAATGAATCTAGGACTGCTCCAGGCCAGGTTTGTTGTAGCAACTTGTAATCAAAGAGTAAATCTGGAGACTTACCTCCAAAATACGGCCTCACAGAGATGTGCCTGAAGAATCTGGAGTCACACACAGGT
Organism: Ctenosaura bakeri; assembly: GCA_948474755.1. Classification (NCBI taxonomy): domain Eukaryota; kingdom Metazoa; phylum Chordata; class Lepidosauria; order Squamata; family Iguanidae; genus Ctenosaura; species Ctenosaura bakeri. The sequence goes on along the minus strand of CAOLHI010005823.1, from coordinate 50,090 downwards.
AAGTTAGAACAAGAGGTGGGAATAGATTTGGCCTGGAACTGAAAGAATTGGCTTACTGCATGCCAAAACAGGGGGCAGGAGTGATGGGGTGATTCTTGTAAATCAGTAGGAAGCTATAGGAAATTGTTCAGTCTGTATGGGCCCTAGAAACATAGAATCATAGAGTTGGAAGGGATCACAGAGGCCACTGAGTCCAACCCCCTGCTATGCAAGAACACACATCAAAGTACTCCCAACAGATGGCCATCCAGCCTCTGCTTAAAAACTGCTGAAGAAGGAGACTCCACCACACTCCGAGGCAGCATATTCCACTGCCAGACAGCTCTGACTATCAGGAAGTTCTTCCTGAGGTTCAGGTGGAATCTCTTTTCCCGTAGCTTGAATCCATTGCTCCTTGTCCTAGACCCTTTTCACACAGCATTTCTGATGTGAAAGGGCCCCTTGAGCATCGCACACATGTGAGGAGCAGTCCACACCACACATTCACATTTGTGTGACGTTCAAGGGCCTGACACAGACTGCGCACACATTTTTTCATTTTTGGCTTGAAGCCAAAAATGCTGCACGATCGCACATCGCTCCAGGGCCCCGCACGCACTTACCTTGCATGCAGAGCCTCAGGAGCTGGGCCGGTCATGCTTCCTGTCTCAGTGCAGCCTGGAAGGTCCCAGGCTGCACTGCGAAAGGAAAAGGCAGAGCTCTCGCATGAGCAGGAAGCTTGTGCAGAGCCGAAGAAGCAGGGAAGCGAAAGCCTCTCTCTGGAGGCTGCTCGCATGAGCCCCACACCACAGCACCACAAAAAAGTAAGGTGCAAAAAGAGTCCTAGTTTCTGGAGCAGTGGAAAACAAGCCCATTCCCTCTTCAATATGACAGCCTTTCAAATATTTGAACATGGCTATCATGTCCCCTCTTAACCTTCTCTTCTGCAAACTAAACATACCCTTTCTTGCAAAGACCTGCATCGCACAAAATCACACAATGTTGTATGTCCCCACACAGCCTGAAGTTAGATTTGCAGGTACATATAACAGGGCTTTAGCTGTAGCAGTGCCTCAATTGTGGAACTCCCTGCCTGAGAAAGTTACCACTGGCCCCTTCTCTTTTAAGCTTCTGGTGGGCAGCCAAAACAGTGCTGTTTTGCATAGTATACAAGATTTGAAATAGCTGTTTTAATTGTTTTAAAACTGGATTCTGGGATTGTTTTTGACTACTTTTACAAGTTTCTAAAGATCATTTTAAGGTGTTTTTGAAATGTTTTTATCTTTCTGTTGTTTAATTGGTTTTTATATGCTCATTGCCTCAGGAGCCCTTGTGGTCTGGAGGCAATACAGAAATGCTTTAAATAATTATAATTTACGAAGATGAACTCCATGCCTTGTAAGCAAACATAAACACAATCTGATAATGCAACAAGAACTGCTTCCTTATTTCAAGTTTCTTCCTGGATAAATCTTGTGTTCCTCCAGATTACCATCTAGCAGTTGGATGCGTAGAGAGCTTTATGCACTTGTGACATACTTGCCCTCAGTCCGTACTAGGCTGTTATAGTGCTTTATTCCACTTTCAACATCCTATGGAATCCTGGGGTTTGCAGTTTAGGGAGGGGCCTCGGTGTGTCAGGCTCTATTCTAGCAGGCACCTGGGCACACTTTGTGAAATGGGGGAATAGTGCAGGTGGATTCTTTTCTACCATTAGGCATATGAAATTTAATAGTGAGCTAAATTATTATGTTCAGATAAACGGAAGACAAGAGGACGAAATGACAAAAAGGTAAACACTTTTCAATCTTTATACTTTATGAGAATTGTATCTGAAATCTTCCCCTTTCTATTTCATCCCTTCCAAGTTCCCTTGAGTTTTATTCCCTAGGTGAAATGTAATCACTCATTGGCAGAGCATAGGTAGAATTTAGAAAGTTACTGTAAGGAAAAGTAATATCATGACATGCTGACACTATCCACAAGTGAGCTGTGGTTCCCACAGATTCATACCATCACGGCTTCCCTGAGGAACAGATAGAATTTTTCTTCAGAGTAATTCTCCAAGCTCTGAAAATATGTCTGCTTACAAACTGTCTCAAGGTTCAGTCCTTCTTGTTTCCAGGTAAAGTTGAGCAAGACTCTTGTGCAAAATCCTAGAGAGGTTTCACCAGCCAGCATAGACAACACCAGTCACCACAACTTATGTTCAGTTGGCTATAACTTACCCACTACAGAGACAGAGCCTACTAGACCAGGTGTGGGCAAGTGCAGTTTTTTTTTTCCTTTGAACATGTCCATAGGCTGTACAGACTGATAAAACTACAAAAGCAAATAAGTTTTATTTCATTTATTTATTTAATTTATTCTTTCCCTCTCTCCTGACATAGGACCCAATGTGGCTTACCACAAGTTTGAAACAATTAAAAACCTGATGATACAGAATTTCAAAAACAATTAAATTAGCTGTGATGCAAAAACATCCAAAATTTAAAGCAGTATAAAATCATTTAAAAAGTAAAAAAAGTCTAAAATTGCAAGACTTGCACAGACACACACATCATTAAAAAACTTTCTGCAAAACTAATTAATTGCCAAATATTTGTTTAAATAAAAAGTTCTTTTCCTGCTGGTGGAAAGAGAGCAAAGAGTGGTCCATGCTAGATTCCCAGGGAAGGGATCTTCACACCCTGGCAGCAGCCACTGAAAAAGGTCTCTCATATGTTTCCAACAAGTAGGCCTGTGAATGTGGTGGGATCAATAGAAAACCCTTTCCCAAAGATCTTAACTCTTGAGAAGGCTCATATAGGGAGATATGGGCTTTCAGACAGTCAAGACCTAATACATAGCTGTGCAAGTCATAGCAAGCACTTTGAACCATATTGGGAAACAAACCTGTAACTAGCAAAACTGTTTCAACAAAGAAGTCATATGCTCCCTATAAGCAGTCCCAGTCGGCATCCTACATGCACTTAATGGCTGCCCTCCATCCCCACTGGCTAGAGAGCAGGTGTGGGTCTCATACAACTGCATATTCTCCATTATGAAGCTAGTAGAACCCTCAAATATCTTAGAACATAAGCACCAAGAAACATAACACTATTTCCACCCTACACTGTTATAGCGCTATTATTCCACTTTCAACATTCTGTGGAATTCTGAAGTTTGTAGTTTACTGAGCCCAAAGAGTTGTCTGGCTGAGAATTCTAAATGCCCCTCCCTAAACTGCAAATCCCAGGAGTCCATAGGATCTTGAAAGTGGAATAATAGCACTATAACAGTGTAGTGCAGAAATGGTCAGCTTCCATTTTTTTTAAACTATCTTTTCCCTTCCTGTCTTTCTCTATTCATTCTCATTCATCTATCCATTTTTCCATCTTTTCCCCCTTGCAGGTTAGAAAATGTTCCATGTGGTGGTGGTAATAGATATTTTATCAACACAGGTGGGGGGATGAAAGACCATACCTTGCGCTTTTGGGGAAAGGGAGCTTAAATCAGTTCTGAGGCCTCTGCTTTACACATAAACCTTGTGCATTGTTTTTGATGACCAAACAGCATAGTCTCTTCTATGAGTGTTCTAGACACAGAAGGGCTTCTTCCACAATTTTGTCAGCTCAACAATTTTCTGACTTGATTTTTTTTTCTTTCTAATTGCATGAAAGAGAAGCAGGTTTGGACATATGCCTGTTTATGGGCATCTGAGCTGGCACGAGGCTGAGTCCACACCTTGTCCTCTGGAACAAACAAAACCTCCCGCAAAGATATGCTAATGTCAGGTCCCACCCTTCATTCCTTAGGCCTGGGACAGTTTGGGTTTGTTTCTTGCTGAGATTACCCTGAAACCTCCCTTCTGCCCATCATGAAATTCTTAAATATCTGTAGATATGAGGAAGACAAGTACTATTTATAGCCTGATGTATACAAAGAAGTTAGTGACATATTGAAAAATCAAAATACCTACATCTCAGTTTCTGGGTTAAAACAGGGCAGCTTTAAATTGCCATATTATTAGTTATACCCTCCTACTGCAAATATAGAAAAAGTGCTGCCCTGGGGCTATATACAGCTCCAAAGGCATGTTTTTTTTTCCTGCTTTTGACTCACTGGCCTGCCCTTTTACTGCCAAGAAACAGCTCATGGAAGCCTCCAGAAGTTGCAATTCACCTTTTAAAGAGGTTGAAGAATCCCCCAACATTTCAAATCACTGCCACATCTGGAGTTGAATTTTTTGAAGTCCCAGAAAAGACCCAGAGGTGGTAGATTGGCTCCTGGACCCACCACATTGGCCCATTCTGTTCTGGTCCTACTTGTACAGTTTTCCTGATAGCACTAAGTTCATTCTTGAAGAAAGCAACAAGTAATTTCAACCCTTTTCTTCCCACACAGTTTTCAAAGCCTATTCACAATTCAAGATGTATTCTGTGCAAAATTCACATACGATTAGTTTGCACAGAAAGCAGCATTTTCTATGCAGAAAATAGCATTTTCTGTTCAAAACAATCATGTGTGAATTTTGTGCAAAATAGATGTCTAACTGTGAAGATTCTGGTCAGTCTAGGATCCTTCTTGCCAGACTTTCTCAATATTAAAAAAAAATTTTAATCCCATTTTCCAAATATTTTCAAATATTCTTTCCATCCCTACTTGATAGCAATGTACAGAGGAGAGGTGCAGAGCAGTGAACAGTAATGGCATACTGCATGCTACATTTTTTTTTAAAGAGTGTTATCAAGCTTTGGGGAGCTTGTCCAATCTGACCACAGAATGGCTAGAAAGGGCTATAGCAAACATATTCAGATTTTTTTTTTCACAAAGAAAAAATGGATAAACTCTAACCTGCCTTGCACAGATAGGTTTGCCAAGTCTAAATCAGGTGAAAGGATATGAGCCATTAAACACCATGATGAATAAAGGGATAAGAAAAATGTTACTTTTCTTCTTCACCTCTCCCTTCGTCCCTGCCTGACATAGCAAAGAAAACTTATACTTGAACTAATCCAAGCAAGAAAGGAGATCAGGGACAAATTTAGCCAAACAACCAAATTCCACAACAGGTGGAGGAATCACATTTCACAAGCTAGACTTCTAGGTCCCTTATAAGTATATTGTAAGGTATGTACATCCACCAAAGCCCCCAAATTCACTGCTACCACTGAGGTGTATAGATGGGGCACTCCCTGCAGATAAGTGGGGAAAAAATATATTTTGCAATGGGATCCCCAATGGGATCTTTGTCTACATTCTCAGTCTGAAGATGTGTGGTCCACTAAAAATCCATGATCATATACAGGGTCATCCATTTGTTCCTGCACTATAGGGAAGTGTATGCAGCCTAACCAGCTCTCCATTATTCTGTCTTTGGTTCCAGTATCTCCCATCTGTAAAACAAGCATAGCATAAGTAGTATGCAATGTGTTGTACCCAAAACCACTAAACATAGATACATGTTCACCCAACATAAGGAGTACAAGCACCAGTGCTGATGAATACCAAGCCCTCCCTTTCACCTTTTAATGCATAAGGCCTCAGGGTGCACTGAGCAACCTTAACATTTAACAGCTAACATGTTATAATGGGACTCCTTTCATGAGATGGATAACACATGCATCTAATTGCCACAAGATCTATTCCAACAGATGGGGAATGGGAAGTGGGACTAGAGAATGCATACCTGATGAAGTAACACTCTATCTCAATCAGTCAGCATCCAAACACAGGTATAATGTGCTCTAGCCAACACTCTTGTCAGAGGTTCCATGTTTTCCCATTTATCAACATTGGGATGTATAGTTTCAATGGGTCTGTGGGACAATTTTTTACCTTCTGGACCCCCTATGGACTACACCACTCACTGTTTCCAAAACCAAAAGAGTCAATCAACAGAACTCACTTTGAGGTTTTTTAAAAGTAAACCTGGGCACAGAGGGAAGGACATACATAGAGGTGCATACCTTGCCTGAATGAGTTGATATCAATTTATAGGGGGACATGGCCCATACTTTGCCATGTCACCTTATAAATCAATATCAGTCTCTCTCAGGATGTGTGTGTGTGTGTGTGTGTGTGTGTGCACGTGCGCGCATGCACTGATGCTGGTGAGGGAGAAGCCTTTCCTCAGTTCTTGGGACTAGGCATGATGGAGCTGTGCTTGCTGGTTTTCCTCTCCCATTAAAAGGAACTAGCAGTTGCAATGTTATATTTGTTGTTTTATATGAAGCTGTTTTATATGAAAAGGGATTCATTTAAATAACAATTTGCTATCTTTCATAATGCTGCAACTGCAGGAAACAGACCAGGTAGAGTAGTAATACTGCTGAATTTAGTGCTAAAGATGAATGCTAAAGAGGGTTCCCCCCCTGCCTCTGCTAAATGGTGCTTGTTGTTTGCTTAGTAACACTTTTATTTTTTTCATTCTGTAAAGGTATTAAGTTGCATCTTTCAACTACTGCCTGGAGATAAAAAAGCAAAGGCAGCTGTTGATTTTCCAAGTTCCTCATTCCAGGTCTCCAGATCACCACTCTGCCCATGAGCAGAGGGCCTTCAGTGGCTGCATTTCATTCTATTAACTTGGGACAGGTCCAGGAGCAAAAAATAATAAAACTCCAGGCAAGGTTTTTATTTGTTACAATATTCAAAATTCAATGTCTGAGAATATTCTATATATTTGCCAAAGGGACCTGTGTGCTGAGCTTGGATTTCAATCTTTTCTCATTGCACACTTGCACATACTTCACTTTCAGATGGACCCAAGGACACTGATAGCACAATATAGGAAAGGGAAGGACACAGTAGAGGTTCAGTCCATTTTTGGGTAGAGGCAGAGCAAGCTTTTTCTCCTGTGTTAGATTTCTGAAAAAGAAATAATATATTTCACATTAGCATTCCTGCCTAAACATTTTATTTTTCTGAAGTCCTATTCATGATGACAGAGTTCACTTTCCACGTACACATTCTTGCAGTCTTACTTTAATTTGCAAAGTATGATTCAGCTATGCTTTGTGCAAAAAGTGTTTTTGCTCTGAAAAACTAGCAATGCAGAGGAAAAGTGGCTGGACATTTCCTCCTTCAACTCCAACTTTGCTCAAAGACCTGGAGCCACCTACAATCTCTTCATTGGGAAACTGTGGCCCTCCAGATTTTTTTAATTTTTTTAAATATTTATTTATTTGTTTGTTTGTTTATTTTGGACAGCAGCTTCCATAAATCTCTCACAATTATCTGCAATGTCTAGGACTGGTGGGAGTTGTAGGTTGAGGCCACTGGAAGGACACATTTGTCTAGCCCTCTTAAAAATATTGCAAATATTTTTCCTAAGGAAGATCAGTGGTAATGCCTGCTGCAAGGCTGTGTTGATCACTTACCTAACTGTGGAATGATGAAGGTCCTTAAAGGAAGGGCACTGAATATAATAGAAAAGAAGCAGTGGTGAGAATGAGGCCTTACTGGCAGTTAGCAGAGCTGGAGGGGTGAGTAAAGAAGGAGATAATAAGGAAACAGGAGAGGCATCTGAAGAATTGGGTTGTAGTTCATAAAATGCCTGGCAGGAATTAATAGTGTTTGAGGTGTCAAAGGACTCTTCACTGGTTTTGCTGCAGCAGACTAATATGGCTACCCATCCTTGTAATGTTTGTCCAGCACAGTTCTTTTATGATAGCTTCAGTATCTCAGAGGTGAGCATCTCAACATTTTTTCTGCTTGGTTTTCATTGTGACTGAATGGTTACTGGTACAGTATATGTGTACACCTTGCTCACTATAGCATTGTCCATTGATTGAAGTTTCTGAACTGTCTTTAAGAGCATCCCTACTCAGTGCACATTTCAGTAAGCTACCTGGGAGTAACCAAAGCACATTATTAGGATTAATAATAGGTGAGTAGTATCACTAGGGGCAATAAGATTTCAGAAAGAGACCTGGGCACAGTTTCGTTGCTTATAATTAGCCTTGAGATGGCCCAAACACTGAATTTCTTTTACACTGAAAGAAAGGAAACCTATTTGTTTGGAACCATCTGCTGGCTCTCCAGATCCTATAATACTTCTTCGCAAAAATATGTACCTTTGCTCTGGTGATGGATTGCCCCTGAGTTTACTTCTTTTGTCTGAGGATCTGTCCCCCTTCTTCCCTTTCTCCCTACTCCCCAATTCTGAAATGTTCCTATCCTTGTAACATATTTATCCTGCTTCTTAATGTAGGGCCGGGAAGATGGCAGATTTGGAGTAAACGAAGCCTCAAGCTAGCGGCCTTCTTAATGACACACTAGAACAAGAGAAAAGCCTTAAAGCCTGATTTTTGTGCATGTGTCTTATTCTCCTTGAAAATGAAGTTATGAATTTTAAAAACAATCCACATAAATATGTTATACATTTCTGTTTGTGTTCAAACCCAAGGACAGCAAGTTATGGAAACCTGAACTTGTTTCATGTCTGAAGATGCCTGTATTTAATGCTGTTGCATGGCAGATAGCAATATCCAAGTTCTTGCTCTTCCACATTTGACAGCACAGCATTAGCTGCAACAAACAAGAGATGTCATGCAGCGTAGACTGATTTACTGCAAGGTGGCTGGAAGCATCTTGCATTCACTCTCACATGGGGGATCAGATCCTTCTCCCATATCATCACCTTCCATTCTTCTACAGCTGTGAAAACAGATCCAGAAGGTTTTTCTTCCATTTTTTTATTATTCACAGTGTCACACTGCATATGAAGCATGGTTCACTTTAACTAGGGTTTATTGAAAGAAGCCAGTATCATAGCATGCATTATAATAATGACCTGTTACACATTTCATTGTTACACAGTTAAGATAATTATTTAAATAATTAAGGTAATGTTAACCATAGTTAAAGCTGAATACCAAAGAAAATATGCAGATTGATACTCTTCCTTATGGCTGAACAAGAAGAAAAAATTGGGGGTAGTATATGAGTTCCAGATGCACATAGATTCACCCTTATCAAGTTCAATCATGGTTTATTGCAGTGTCCAAATGAAGTGGTTTTCTAGCGTGAGAACAAAAGCCAAAAGAACTGGGCTAGAGCTTGGAAAATTAAGTTTGAAAATTAATTTGATAATTTTAAAACATTAGAAAAAGCAATATTAATTTGTTATCATGACACTACCAAGTGAAATTGTTTAATTCGTTGAATTATCATTAATTAACTCAATGTCTGATCATTTCTTTTCAGCCACACCATGGAATTGCCAGATAATGTCATGGAAGTTGTCTCTGTAGACCTTAGGGGAGAACATTTTGTTACTCTCTCCTTCAAAAGGGCTCATTGTGTTATTTCATCCACCACGAGTTGTTCTCTCCTCCAAGCCAGAAATTTTCCCCCCATGGGCAACAAAGCCCACAACAGAATTATTACCTGGGTACAATAGGAATCCAACATGTGTGCGAACTGTCAGGTTAGGTAAAAACACTGTTCCAAAGCATGGGAACTCAGCCTACAACCGCTTCAATTCAATTTTTCACTCGTCTATGGCCATTTCCACACTAGCCTATTATAGCGCGATGATTCCACTTTCAACATCCACTGGAATCCTGGGGTTTGCAGTTTCAGGAGGGGCCAGCCGGCCCCTCCCAAAACTGCAAACCCCGGGATTCCAGAGGATGTTGAAAGTGGAATCATCACGCTATAAGAGGCTAGTGTGGAAATGGCCTAAGTCTCTTTTCTTTCCACTGCCACCAAATCACACATTTTTCTCACTCTTCAAATACTTTATTTGTTAAAGGTTAATACGAATCTATTTTAGTTGGCGGACATGGCTCCACTATAAGTACAGCAATAAGCGCATAACTTACAAAGATCAGTCAGTAAATCCAGAGTGGGGAATTCTCAATCTAAAATGTTTGAAAGTGTCTGTGTATACACAGAATTACTTAATCAGTATATCTTTTCTGCCTTCTCATTCCCAATCAAGTAGTTTGGTATGAAAAATTTATTGCAGAGCACCTGTTTTGCTTGGAGGAGCCAGGGATCCCAGATCCAGTTTGTGGCATTTTCATTACAGGAATTGAACAAGTCCATGTTTCTCTGCACCCATCTCACCTAATAAATTATTTCATATATATGGACATGCTTGTAAAGTAAAAACAAGCAGATAAAAAGAATGGAAAGAGTGAAAAGAAAGTAGCAGTTCCCACAAACATGCTTGAAGGGTAAGGCTATACAATCTTAGGCACACTTACTTGACTCTGTAATGGAAAGCGGTATTTGGGCTGTGCTTATTCAGGATGTAAACACTCAGAACTTTCCAGAAGCAAGAAATGACAGTTTCTGAAGAAAACAGTCTTTCTCAGAAAGCAGGGGAGGCCCAAGAGCTTTTGCTGCCAAAGATAAGAAAAGAAATATCCCAGCCACAGCTTCCTAGCTTATCACAGCCACAACAAATGTATCACAACACCCACACAAGTGCAGTCCCTGCCACTCACCCTCTTACTCACTTTTGGTTCCTTATACTCTCTCTGGAGATTTATTAACTACTCCCATTTATGTTTTTAATGGAGAGGTATATATAATCACTTTCTAACTAATGTTTGCTTTTAAAGAATACTCCCCAAATTTCCCAAATGGCAAAATATGTACACTCAGCCAGGATCAACATGTGTGCCAAAAACTGCCAAAGCAACTGCAAAACTCAGTACTAACACCTGCCCTCCTTCCCCTCACCCTGCCCCACAGCAGGCACTGGATCTCAGAAAACACCATTTTAAATTTCTCACAATTTCCCTCCAGGACACTTAGGGAATTTTAAATGGGGACTTTCCAAACTGCCAACTATCATTGTGAAGGGACACTGATGTTGACAAAAGCCCATCATAGCATTTTTACAAGGGCCACCTCTACCCTGGAACTGACCCTGCCTAGGGCAGTTACCAGAATGCAAGGACTGTCCCAAGCAAACAGGAACGGTGCAAGGAAAACCAAACCCCCTTGGGGGAAGGAGATAAGGTGCAAGGAAGAATCAGGGATTGCTTGAGACACGTGCCTGGTTCTGGCCTCGTGCCCTGTGTTTTTATAGTACCGAGCAGGGTGCCGCCACAGGAAAAGTGTGCAATCATCGAATCATAAAAGAGAGTCGGCTTACATTTTGTTCCCCCTTTTTATGACAATTTCAAATGATAAGCTCACTTTGAAACTGGTTCTCCTCTTTTTTGTGTGGAGGCACTTAAAACAAACTGGTTTATATGTCTCTCTGATTGCAGGTGGCAAAGGGAGGCCAAGTCTGATAAGATTACTGATACTGCGCAAGTCACTGTTCTGAGTAAATGTGTGTGTTAAGCAGGAACCTTAAAAAGTTAGGACACAGGCTTGTGTTCTTTGTTCTCATTTGCCCTCTCTCTTCCAAACCAATGCCTCAGGCATACTGTCATGTAAGCTAGTGAGAGGTGGGCCTGTCCACAATCTGATCCATTTACTTGTGAGTTATCTGCAAGCCACCTCCTCTGTCCTTTACATTGCTGTAAAGATTCCTGTAATTTTTCCATTTTATTGTTTTGAATTATAATGTACATATATTAATCAAAAGGAACATGGACGCCAAAAGGAAAAAAAAAAGTGCTCTTCTAACACCTATGTAGTAATACTGAGTGTGCAATGCTGGATGCAGAGAGGCAACCAATGATAGATGTTGTTATTATTGTTGTTTTCATTTATTTATATAGCACCATCACTGTACATGGTGCTTTAGAAGTGAAAGAACATTAAAACAGTCCACTGCCCACAGACTTACAATCTAAGTATTGCATCAGCACAGAAGTGGAGCTAAAACTGAATACAGAGTGATGAAGGTAGACAGGCAGCCATTGCCATTACTTCAGTAGTACAAAGATAAGGAATCTTTGGCCCTCCTGATATTTTAGCAAACGGTTCCCATAATCCAATACCATTGGATATATTCAGTGGGGCTGATGGAAACTGTAGGTCAAAACATCAGTGTGGGAGAGGGGAGACACTCACCTCTACAGCGGCACGTAAAGAATTAACCAGCAGCAGAAATACATGTGAAAGCAAACATGATGGCATTCTTTTCCACCAGTCTTCAATCCCTGCTATTAACAGCAACCCCCTTCAGAGAAATTCAGCAGGTAGAACTTTTTCTAACATTTGTCTTCATGCAAGGAAAAACACCACCTAACTTGACAATTTCAATTAAAATTCAGAGTTGTAAAAAGACAGAGGGATAGTAGCCTTTGTACCATTCTTCTACTATTTTTTTAAAAAGTTTCCTCAAAGATACAGTCTTTCTCTCTTGTATAATCTCATGTTTTTGTTGCTTTTCTTTTTTGATTAACATGTAAATTGTAATTTTTTTAAAAAAAATCATGATTTGAATAGGGTGGCTCTCCTTGCAACATAATGACTAACCTTTTGTTTATTTTCAGGTCTAATAAGGAAAGAGGGATCAGATTTTAGATGACTATGGACCTTGTTATCTTTTCAAAGTGGCCAACAGTCTTAAGCAACCAGCATAGCTGACCTTAAGGTGTGTGTACTTTCATCTCGTTTCTCAAAGAAAAGTAAACTTACAGAGGTCCCTGCTGCACATATGCCAGCAGTACTTGAATGCATGAATTACGAAATCCATTGTCCCCTTCTTGGTAATTAATTCATTAATCTAGCAATTTTATTGGAGTAATTTACATTCTACAAGGCTTTAAGCTGCTGGCTTTGTAGTTTTTGTAGACAGACTCTCCCAAAGCTGGTGCCAGCATAGCCATGTGGTCTAAAAGTGATTGGAGTAGCAGTCCAACACATCTGAAGCACTCTAGAATGGGAAAGATTGATGAAGAGATTTGCAGTGATCAATGTCAGTTTCAATAAATATAAAGATCTACTCTTAAAAAATATCTACCACCTGCAAAACCTTTTGGTCAGCCTGACCAACCAATTTGCAGAATCTCATTGTCCACTCAGAACTGAAAAGGAACTTCAGTGGGAAAATGATACCCAATTCATATTCCATCCAAACATGATGAGCCAAAAAGATGTAGATGCCAAAATAGTCATTTAGCTCTAATTCTACCCTAGAGTGGCTGATATTGTGTCTTTCGGACCCAGCCTCTTCTTTGGTCCTTTAAATTGGCAGACTAAATGCCAGAAGTGTGGAGTGCTTTTGCACTGTGGCAGAGGAGAGTGTCAAATATGCAATCTGCCTATATTCTTGCAGACAAGGGGAAGGAGATGGAAGGGGAGAGAAGGAACTGCAGATAAAGCAGCAGGGATGACACGGATGCTTTGGCTTAGGAAGCTGCAGGAAGTTGCATGGGCATGAGAGAATTTTGGAAGGCAGTCAACAGCATGTAGGAAAATGGCGTGGTTCAGAGGGATTCACACTGGACAGAAACTTCAGTGTCTTTCACACTTCATAATTATGGCACTTTGACTCCATTTTACCTGCCATGACATCAGTTTATGGGATTCTGTGCTTTGTAGTGAGGTGAGGCACTAGAGCTCTCTAGCTGAGATTTCCAAATATGCTTCCCTAAACCACAGATCCCCAGATTCCATAGAATAGAATCATGACAGTTAAAAGTAGAACCATAGTGCTATAACTGCATAGGTTGAAAGGGTCCTTCTAGCTGATGGCAGTGGGGGTGCTGATGAAGAGATATTTGGTAGACAGGATAAGCAATGGTGGAACTTTGGGACTGGATGACAAATAAACTTTCAGAAGTTAATCCCTATTCCTATCATTTCACTCACCCTGGATAAAGATAATTGCTATGGCCCCCAAAGGCCTCTGTTGGATGGAAGTCTGGCCTTCTAATACATATGTTGCTGATGTTATATTTTAGTTGTTTTAATTTCTTTCTGATTGAATTGGTGTACACCTGTGCCATGCAAAGATAGTGGTGGAATATTCACCCAGTCCTATGTTTCTTCCCCCAGTGGATGCATTAGCCCTTATCTCCATTTCACTAGGTCCTCTAAGTTCTATATCCTTCTTTCTCCTCTATTGTTTAATTCGTTAGATGTTATATGCTTCTACATGCCTGTCTGAGCTAGACCATAAGTTTCTTAGAGCAAAAGCCTTGTTCTTTGGTACTCCACAAGTGCATTAGATCCCAGTGGCACAGTGCAAATAGCAAGTAACCACTCTTCACAAAAATCAACCTATCAATCAATAAACAACAACATAGTTAACTGCAAGGCTTACCAACTTAACCTCTTTCATCAGGCTTTGACTGACATGGTGCCCATAAAATGTGTTTATCCACAGTTAACATAATGGTGATGGGAAGTGTACTCCAAAATTGAGAACACTGAGGAGGCACACTAAATGTGACTCCATTCACACATACTCCCCACACACACAGAGAGAAAAAGGAAAGTGGATTGAAAGACGTGTGTTTTTTTTTAATAAAGCCCAAAAGGTTTCAGAGATGAAACCTTCTTCTTCAGGCCTCACTCACAGACAAGCAAACATCTGTTACGTATGATGTGGAAGCTGTACTCAAGCACAGCTGTAGGGCACCAGGTTTTGCGAAGACTGGTTTAGATGCAGATGAAGCCAAGGTTATTCTCCCAGCCATTCCCATGGCTGCAAACTTACCTGTGCTGGACACTGCTGATACACTAGAGGCAAAGCTTGACCATCTTTTCTGGCCATCAGCAGAACATGGTCACCATACATACCTACAAGCTGTAATTTTCAGCCAGGGAATTCCAGGATGCATACAAGCTCAACAAGAACAAGCCCGGCCCAGTGAAACATTTTTTCTGGCCTTGGAAGTTTATTCATTCCCTCAAGATCTCTTCTTTGTGGGAAGAGAGCAAAACACACAGTCACTGCCATAACAACACCCTCCTCTCCAGCCATCTGCCTGACTCTACTCTTTGATCTGCACCCAGAGGCTATCTACTCCTATGTCACATGTTCCTTAGTGGCCAATCCAGGCCAGTTAGGAGATGTTCAGGAGGTTCTCTTAAAGGAGAAAAGTTTGCAAACAATCAGGAGGACTGCTTCCATTAACCATAGAGATGAAGGCACTGCTGCTGCTCTTTCTCCTCCTCTTCATCCTACAGGCAGCCAGCACCACAGTGAATTTATCACGTTCTGGTCTCTGTTTCCAGTTGCCACCACCATCATTGGAGATCTGGCATTTTGCTGATGTTGTGTGCCTTCAAGTTTGGCCCTAAGGCAAGCCTATCACAGAGTTTGCCTGGCAAAATTTGTGCAGAGGGGGTTTGTCTCTGCCTTCCTCTGAAACTGAGAGAGTGTGACTTGTCCAAGATCACCCAATGGATTTCCATGGCCAAGTGGGGTTTAAATCCTGGGGTTTCCATGGCCAAGTTGGGTTTTGAATCCTGGTCTCCAGTGTCATAGTCCAGTGCTCAAACCACTACATCACACTTTTATCTGTGGCTTTTTCTGATACCATCCATCTGCTTCTCTTGTTCCCTTCCTCCCATTGACTGATACTACTGCATTCCTTTGTACACCTGCATCTTTCTTTCCCTCAGATGGATCTTTGTTGTTTTTATTTGCCATCAAGTCAACTTCAACTTACAACAGCCCTATGAAATAGCAGACTTCCAAGATCTATAGTCACCAACTGTCCTGTCAGATCTTGAAAACTCAGGGTCATGACTTCCTTGACTGAATCAAGTCACCTATATTTTGGTCATCCTCTTTTCCTACTCCTTTGCACTTTACCAAGCATTATCATATTTTCCAATGAATCCCATCATCCTATGATGTGTCCAAAGTACAACAGCCTCAGTTGAGTCCTCAGCCCTTTTCGCACGGCACTCGCCATGCGAAAGAGCATCTGGAGTGTCATGCAATTGCAAGGAGTGGTCCACATGATGTGCTTGCAATTGCATGATGCTTCTGGGGCCAGGTGCCAATCATGCACTATTTCATTTTCGGCTTCTGGCTGAAAATGGTGTGCGATCACGCATTGCTCCAGGGTCCTGCACACACTTAGTGCATGCGGAGTCTCCGAGCCACAGCGCTTATGCTTCCTGCCCCAGTGCAGCCTGGGAAAATTCCAGGCTGCACTGTGGAAGGAAGAGGAGGAGCCCTCATGCTGCCTGCTTGCCAGCAGGCAGAGGCTGCAGAAGTGAAGCAGTGGGGATGTGAAAGCCTCTCGCAAGAGGCTGCTCACACGATCCCCGTATTCCAGCGCTGCAAAAAGGTAAGGTGCGGAAAGGGTCCTCTTCATTTCTACTGAGAGTTCAGGCTTGACTTGATCTAAGAGCTGTTCACTTATCTTTTTAGCAGTCCTTACTATCTGTAAAACTCTTCTTCAGCATCACAATTCAAATGAGTTGATTTTCTTGTTGTTAAGCTTTGTTCACTGTCCAGCTTTCACACAATATGTAGAAACCAGACATACTATGGCCTGGATGGTTCTGTCTTCGTGCCTACAGATATATCTGTACATTTGATAATCTTATCTAATTCTTTCATAGCTGCCCATCCAACTCTTGGGGCCCTTTCATACTATATAACTATTGTTCTGTGATTCTATTTGAATGGACACAGTTCCATCCTATGGAGTCATAGGATTTGCTGTTTAGGAAGAGGCATTTAGAATCCTCACTAATGGCTCTCCAAACTACAAACCTCAAGATTCCATAGGATGTTGCCATGAAAGATCAACTGAAATCATAGTGCTATAACTGCATTGCGTGAAAGGGCCCTTAGTCTTCTGATTTCTTTATTACATACTCCATTCAGATTAATGACTGAGTCAAAATATACAAAATCTTAACTATTTTCATGTCTAGAGATGAAAAATTTCTGGAATTTTTAAAACTATGTGGGGGGATTTTTTTTTTCTTTTTTAGGAAAAGGGGGATTTTTTGGAAAAAATTGGAAAAAGCAATTTTAACACACACGCACATACACTCATTTCTGATTGAGATCATTACACTATGTTGAAACATAAATCATTAATTTTAGTAAAATAGAGAAAACTGTTTTATCTCTACTGGTTCTCCATAGTATCAAGTATACAAAATGCACTCATTTTCATGAAATGAAATGAGAAAAGAAACCAAGATCAGGAGTTATAGTGACCTGATACTGTGCATAATTTTACATCAAAGCCTTCTCCTTGCATAGATTTTTAGAAATGATTTTGGAGCAGTATATATATATATATGTATAGAAACACCTTGTCTTAAACTTTTTCTGTTTTTCTGAAGAAAAAAATACTTGAGGAGAAACATTTTTTCTGAGTTTGTTTTTTCTTTTTTTCTTTCTGCCGTTACTCCTCTGGTTGCATCTCAACCCTACTTTCTCTTGCAGCAAAAACACACTGGATAAAAATCTTTAGTATTTGTCAACACAGAATCTTGTATATCTTTATTATTTTCTTTGAAATTCACTGATCTTACACTGGAGTTCTAAAATACTATTCAGAATGGCAAAAACATATGCAGCACAGTCAGGTCCTGAGGCTCTTTCTGCATCGCAAGGCCCCACAATTTCTACCAGTATCCACCACCATCTTCCTCAGCCCTGGAGGCATATAATGCAACCTCCTCTTGCCTGAGAGGGGAGATGACCACTCATATCGCCTATAAAATTCAGCTAGTTTACTCCTCCAGTTTATCTCCCCAAGACACTGTTCTGCTACACACAGAGAAGTTTGTTTTTTGTTTTCTATTTTTGTTTGTCCTCATTACTGATTTAATTAACCAGAAAAGATAGTCCCAGTTTCTCCATGTATTGCTGCTATTCCCCTTTCTAGATCAATTTCATACCCTCCAACTGTCTCAACCTGGCAGAGACAGTTTTGGCCCCTTTCTGCACCATATGGCTGCCCCACAATCGCGACATGATGGCAGCACTCTGCAGGTCGTGCTTCTGCACGATGTTGCCACAGTCCCGCTGCCATCTTGTTGTGGTGTGTCATGCAAGCATGATATTTATAAAATGGAAAAAATCCACTTTATACTTACCAATGTGCCACACTTCTGCCTTTCCCAGCCATACGGAAGGGCAGAAGCACACTGGGGACACCTCCCTCCCCAGCACAACAATGACAAATGCCTGACTCCACTGCAGAAGGGAAGAGGTGGGGCTAGCATTCTCCCCTCCACAGCAACCAGGTGAGATGCAGAGTGGAGCATTCCTGACATGCTTTCCCTCCCCGCTGGGGCTACCGTGAAAGGACATCGTTGCGCACCATGGTGCAGAAAGGGCCTTGACCAATCCTCTGTTATCCTACCTTTTCAGCTTCTTTTGAAATGTCCTAGTTTCTCTCTCCTCCTCCCATTTCTCACCTTTGTCCTCAGTTTACTTCAGGGGCTGCACACTGAGTTCTAAGTGCAAATATAGTTTGTACTTAATTAACCCAGAGGAGAGGAGAGGAGTCTTGTTCTTCTTGCTAAACTCATAAAAAAGCAAACTGCTGCAGTGCAGCCTCTCCTAGCTTAAATGTTTTTCTTCATTAATACTTTTTGTCATCTTGACTACACTCTGATGTTGATTGGTCACACATATCCCAGTTTTCACCAGTGAAATGTTGGAAGGTATGCAATTTTTTTCCAGTTTTGCTGTGCAATGACATAAGGCCCCTGTTAAGTTCCTTGCCTAAGAAGAAAACAAAGTTTACTGACTCCTTGTAGACTTCACACTGCGTTTCTTAAGCAAAAGGGCCCCTTGAGCGTCGCGTAAATGTGAGGAGCGGTCTGCATGACACACTCACATTTACGTGGCGCTCAAGAGTGTGACACGAACCGCTAGCAGATTTTCTTATTTTCGGCTTCAAGCTGAAAATGCTGCGCGGTTGCTCAACGCTTAGGGGCGTGGAGCGCACTTACCTGCCGTGTGCAGCCTCCTGAGCCGCGCTGGTTGTGCTTCCTGCCTCAGCGCTAGCCTTCAACTCCCAGGCCGCGCTGCGGTAGGAAGGGGCGGGGCACGGGTGGGGCACTCGCACGACCAGGAAGCTGCTGCAATGCCCCAAGCAGCAGGGACGCGAAAGGCTTCTCACGCAAGCACCACCCTCTACCTCTGCAAAAAGGTAAGGTGCAAAAAGGGCCATAGACAAGCTATTGAAGAAAAGGCAACACAGAAAAAGAAGCTGAAAGTAGAATAGAGGCTTTAGTTCCAATTCAGCTTGGAACAGATGGGAAATTTAACACTACCTTTCCCCATATACTAAAATGACAACAAGGTGAGATGCATGTGGGAATTTGTGAAACCACAGCAAAGAGCAAGGTGAGTGTGAAACAGAATTTCAAGAGGGAAGGAAATAGATAATTTACTATTGGAGAAAGAATTAAAAGAGTTATAAAATTTACTTTCCAAAGTAGAATTAGGCTGGGGTGGGGGTGGGGGGAGAATTATGAAAAAAACTCATGCAACCTTCATGTTTGAGCTATAATTAATCTGTCTAGGTTCAGTACTCAAAAATGAAAAATAAACTATACTTGCTAAGGATGTGTTAGGAAAGAGCAGCCTCTCATGTTTTCTCAACATACGTAGCCCAAAATTATCACATTTAGAATACTTACTATAAATATGGCCTATAACCAAAGGCCATCTCCTTTTTTGCACACCTGCCTATTCCCACTAGGCAATTCAACAACAGTTCCGGAGGAATGTATTGGGAGGCTTCCCAATTATAAGCATAACATCTGGTTGCATTCTAACCATCATGGCACATGCCAAAATCCCTAGTTTATCTATAAGCTTCCACTGCAATTTAGGGGAAAACCCCAGCATTTTACAACTGAGCCTCCTCCATTCTGCTACACCGCTTGCATTAAGTGTAGTTTAACAGTGTCTGGTGTGCCATACCAGCAAGGCCATGAATATGCTTTGGGTTTTGGTTGAGACTTTAAAAGTGCTATCCACAGTGTTGACCTACATCCCCCCGTGGGTTCAGCGCTTCTGATAACTCCTGTAAAGTTCACACTAAAACCCAGAATAGAGTCATTGTCCCAATGAAAGGTAAACCACCAGCCATCATTGGTGAGTTTGTAGGAGACTGTTTTGGCTCTTTCCAGAAGGGACTGGTGGGCAGAAGTTGCAACTCTCCTCCATTTTGTTTTCCAGAAGCCACTTATTGAGGCTTTTTGCACGTTACCCATTTGCGCGACTGGGGAGGGTGTCTCGCACGAAAAGCCTCATCCGGAACGCTGCCGCTTCCCGCTCCTTTGTCCTGCAGGTCGCTTCCTGGTAGCGCAACTGTCGCACTAGCGCCCCGCCCCTTCCTTCCGCAGCGCAGTCTGGGAGCTGTAGGCTGCGCTGGGGGAGGAAGCGCAACCGGCCCAGCTTGTTTGATGCACCGCATACAGGTAAGTGCGTGAGGGCCCCGGGAGCATTGTACGACCATGTAGTATTTTTGGCTTAGAGCCGAAAATAAGAAAATGCGCGCGCGTCCCGCTTTAGACTTGTGAGCGTTGCATGAGTGGGAGTGCGTCGTACGGACCAATGCTCCCATTTACGTGACACTCAAAGGGCCCTCGCGCAAAAAAAAACTGCATGCGAAAAGGGCCATTGTGAGGGCAGGAAACACTGACCTTACTGTGATTGGCTTTGGAATAACATGAAACCACTCAGGATGAAAACAATTGGGAAGGTTGTTTGTACATTTGGTTAATTGGTTGGGTTTTGTTTGTGTGTGTGTGTTTTGTTTTTGTTTTTGCTACAGTCTACGTGACTTCTAGGAGAAATGGCTGCTGCCAACAGGAAAATTTGCTCATACCACAAAACTAATAATGGCTGTTGTGCTGGGATAACAAAAATCAAGCAAGCCTATTCAAAGGCAGTTGCTTTTTATTACCTCATAAAATGTTTGGTATGAACTCCTCCTAGGATCCACGGCAACAAACAACTATAGGGGCTTCAGAAGTTTAAAAAACACCAGGAATGAACCTCTGTGCTCCCTAACATCCATAATAGTAATGAAAATAGAAAATACTGGCAGAAGGAGGGTTCAATTAATCTCCTCCTGCAGCTTCCCAAATTTGACATACAATTTCTTCAGAAAAAACTTTTGGTTCCTTGATTAAATCAAGTAAAACAACCAATTAGCCTTAAGTGATCTTGAGCAGGACTGGTTAAAATCTGGGAATTTGGGAAGTCCTTCTATTCTTCGGAATATATGCTATGGTCCAGAAAGATATTTTACTATATCAAGTGACCTCCTACCTACATTATCAGGCTGCGAAGTAAAGTCTGGTGCAATTTATCAAGCAGGGTTTTCTACCTACGGAGACAATGTACTAATGTGTAGTATAATATTACAAACATTTGTGAACACAAAATAAAAAGGAACAACCTTAAATGTTAAAGCTTACATGTTGTGATTGCCAAAGCCCAAACTGAGGACAGGGAATCTCCTTTTCCTGACAAGGGAAATTATGGGCACACTTTTTAAACTTTACCTTGATTAAAATGTTAGGAGATCACCCAGAAATGGTGAGGAATGGGAATAAAATTTCTCAAGGCATCCCTGATCTTGAATATGCTGCTCCCTCAGGAACAAGATTAAAAGAAGGCTCTGAAAGACTACAAGAGGGTTCCAGGATTTCCGCTGAAGAGAAGGAACCTTGCCAAGTAGAAAGGAAAATGCTGTGGAGATGCAAATCAGAAAAGCTGCTATATAGACATCGTGAATAAAAGAGCAAGGAAGTGCTGGCTGGCTGTGCAAATCTGGTTAACAATTCTATTTGTGCATCACAAGAGAAACCAACTCATCTGGCATTCCAGAAATAGCCCAGCCACAACCCAGAGTGAATCAGTCACTGGGCTGTGTGTTCAAGCTGCAGCATGCCGGATGTTGGTATCTGTCTAGTATGATGGCATTCAGCAGCTCTCTGCGGAAAAGCACCCGTGCCAGCTCCTCCCCAGTATATTGCCTCCCCTCCCTGCCAATAAATAAAGACACCCTTAATTACTAAGAGGGGAGCCTTGCTTCAGGCAAAGCAACTGGACAGGTCCACTGGGTCTCTGAAAAGCAGCCGGCATGAGAAGACATGACACAACCTGCCATAGGAATTGTACTGAAACTCTAAGCATGTCAGAGCAGGAGAGCATCAGAGCGGTGACTGATGAAAATGATTCTAGATAGGAGGGAGGGAGGAATGGCATGTCAATGAGGGAGCGGGGAGCAGCCTGGTTGTGGAAAGGAAGGGAAGGGTGCACCCAGTGGTTCAACTTGGTATCTTGCCAAAGTACATATATGTGCATTGAGCAATCCTGATCCTCTGCTTTCTGGAGCAGGTAACAAAAGGCCAAAGTATGCAGTTAGATGGGTGTGTGTGTAGAGGAATGAAAAATGCAACTCTGGCAGTGGGGAGCTACTGGGAAATGGTACATAACTTCATAAAATGTCTGTTTAGGCTAGAATATTCTAGATCTGTGCACCGAAGAGTCCAAAATAGGCAAGAAGAAATTTTTGTAGGGAGCTTTTGGCTCTTAAAGATGAATGTTGGTCATATAAAATGTTACCAGATTTTCCAAATAGCCGTAAGGGACAGAGAAAATTCATAACATGCAGGGTTGACAATCAGAAAATAGCTATTAATAAGATTGTGCTCTAGCTAAACACCAAATGAAAGTATTGATTTCAGTTAACCATGTATTTCTCTGTAAAATTAACATATAGTCCTCATTCATAAATTACATGATGCACACATTTCTGCATTTTCAAAGAGCCCACACCCTAAAAGGCAGGAATTTGGTAAGTTGTTCAGGCTATATAAAAGGAAAATAGGGGACACCTGCCAATGAGAGGAACAAGCTTTCTGGTCCTCAGATCTGGGATATCCCTTATAATAAGGAACACCTGGCACCCTAGCCTTTATTTTTAAAGTGCTCCAGATTATTAACATGCAACATTTGATATATGTTATGCTTATTGAACTGCAACTCCTAACATCTGTATGTTAGGGGGACATAATATTAGGAAAAGCTGCATTTTGATGTAAATTTTCTCCCAGAGTTAATAGCGTTGTCGCCATCACATTTTAAAAAAAGATTAGAAACCAGAAAAGCCTACAATTATTCTACAAATACATGTGGCATGCTTCATCTTTCTGTGTGTTTGTTTTAATAAAATCTCTGTACATACAAATTAGCGTGCCTACAAGAAAAAACTACCTGTATGAGGGCTGTACTGAAAGTATTGCCTGTCAGGTCGTAGCTACAGTAACAACATGAGATATATGCAACTACATACATGCATAAAGTAACTTTCTGTGTACAACATGTTATTATTCAAAATAGTCTTCACCAGTGGTGATGCATTTGTGACACTTTTGAATGCACTCATAAGATCTTTGGAAAAACTTTTTCAGGAACTCCCTGGTCCAATGTATGATAGAGTCTTCCATTTCACCTACGTCACTGAAGAATCCTCTCAAACGATTTTCCTTCATCTGACCAAGCAAGTGAAAGTCTGATTGGAGCTATAAGGCAGATGTGCACCACTTACTATCCCATTTCTGCAAGAACCTGTAACATTGTCCAAGAAGTCTGGGTCGTGCGTCATTGTGGCATAACTAGATTGAATTCAGCTGTTTCTGTGGTCTGTACTTACAGATGGCTTCTCAAAGTTTCCAGAGTGATGCAGTGCAGTGGTCACTGCTAATTGTTGTCCCGCACTTGTGGAAATCAAGCAAAATCACCCCCTTGTCATCCCAGAAGACATTCTTCATAATCTTCTGTGCTGTGCTTCGAATTTCTTTGGTCTAAGGGAGGTGGAGCACTGCCACTCCATGAGCTGATTCCTGGGGCCCAGGTCATGCAGGTATCCCCAGGTCTCATCACTGGTACAAACGTTCCCAAAAAGAGGTCCTCATCGGCTTCAAATGCTGCCATCAATTCTGAGCATATGTGCAGTATCTTCTCTTTCAAATTAGCCATTAATTGATGAGAAACTCACTTTCCTGTATCCAGGTTTGTGGATAATATCCTCAACAGCACTGTGACCACGGCCAAGTTCCTCAACAATCTCTCAGTCAGTCATATGCTGGTCTGCATGAATCATGTCATCCACCCTGTTTTGGTTTTCATCAGTGACTGCTGTCAATGGTCTATCACTATATGGCTTGTCTTCAGCTCTGTTTCACCTTCTTTAAACTTTTTCACCCATCTTTGCACATTATTCTCATCAACTGTCACCTCACCATACACATTTCTGAGTCTTCTGTGTATATCGGCAGCAGTACATCTTTCTTTGGTCAAGAACTTGATGACTGCTCTTTGTTTCTGCTTCATATCCATGGTTATGCAACACCTAGAAACACAGAAATTATGTCAGTCATACAGCAAAAATTACTCTGTCTGGTGCTGCAATAGCATCACATTTGGATTAATAATTTCAGAGAAAATCACACTCAGGCATTACTTTCAGTGCGGCCCTATATGTTTATCATTTTGGATGTTACACTATTTACCAAGAGTTCAGGAAAGCATATCCATTTTCCCTCTTGGTCCCATTACTTGCATTTTATCTTCACAGCATGATCAACCATCCAATACACTTCATAATTAAATGCTGCTATGTAATGAAATCTTTATGATCTTGGCTCTAAATTCTATCAAATGCACCAAATTGTTGCTAGGTTTCATTAACAAAAAGGCAGCTTACAACATAAGGTGGTTTACAACAATCAATTACAGTAGTAAAATGCAAACAATGCAGACAATACTACAGGGATAGAAGGATAGAAACAGCAGAGCCAGAGATAAAAATAACATCTGAAATCTTTACAAGGAGGTGAACATGTCTTGAAAATCTTGAAAGAACAGGACAAATTTTGCCTGATGATACTTACAAAACCACAGAGATTGCATCAAGTGATCTTGTCAGGGACAGTTTGGATACCACCCATGGACTTTGAAATAGAGGGGCAAGAGCTTGTGACTTCCGAAGTCTAGGTTGGGGAGAGGTTTAGACCTCCTCCCCAATTATCTGATGGCATTAGATCACCAAGACTTCATTGTATTTGAGCCTTCTCAGGCATTATCAGTCAGAAGTGCACTAAATGATGAAGCACTAAGAAATAGCAAGGCAGCTATCGTCATTGAGCCACTCCAGAAATAATAAAGGCTGCCTGCAATCTGTCCTATGCAAACTTACTTGGCGGTAGGCTGCACTGAACATATGGAAGGCATTTCTAAGTACATACTGTGCTTCCAAGGGTCTTCATAATTAAGGATGTTTCAGTGATAATGAAAAGGAAAAGAAATTTGCCCTCCCACTCCAACTACTTGGAAGTACACAAAATAACAACCTGTCTGTCGCTGATGAACCCTGACACCTTAAAATCAGTTGTGGGAATTAATGTTGTTGGACTTGAAAGTCCCAACATTTCTAGCCACTAGCTATACTGGCTAGGGCTGAGGAGACATGCAGTCCAATAAAAAATGAAGGGCCACACAATTTTTACCCTGATATAATTATGTCAAAGAAGGCCAGCATCCTGTTAGTGGTATACACAAGTATAATTCCAGTTCATGCTTGCATATGTTTGCGTGTTATTTTTTATCATTGTGGAGTTTGGTGTTCCCTCCTCTATAGAGGCTGGTATTCCCCCTGCAAGAGTCAAAGCCTTCATCCCAGACTCTTTACCGTATCTCTACGATGGCATCCAAACTGGCCATTCTACTACTGGTGGAGAGCAGAACAATTTGGAGAAGCATCTGGCTATGTTCTTATAGTCAGATGCAGGCTGATGACATCATCCACTGAGGCTGCTGGAGAACTGTGGCAGATCTTTGTGAAAGATGTCCTTGAACTGCATTTCACTATAAGTACATAGCCAGATGCTTCTCCAGTCACCTCTGCTCTCCACCAGTGACAGAATGGCTGTTGTAGCTGGGCTATCACAGCAACATGGTGAGTCCTTCGGGTGGTGACAGGGACACCATAGTAGAGTTCTGCATGTGGAACTCTTATGCTACACACAACCATGCAGGATCTTGCCCAAAGTGTGTACATCTCAAGATGAATTTATCTGACTTTGATTTTTTTAAAGTTTCTCTCTCTCTCCCCCCCCGCCCTCTCCGTTTTCCCCTCCTGTACATATATATGTGTATGAGAGCAGGTCTGCATCAATTCATCCAGTAAGCATAAGTAAAGTTTTAGCAGGTGAGCAGAAAGCAGTTCAGGACATGCACAATCCTTTTAACTGAAACTGGAAAATGAAACTAATTGAGATGCCTGTTTCTCTGGGGCTACGTACATATATGAAAAATGCCCAGAGCAGCACCTCTGAAGGTGCAGGGATATTAGTTCAGCACAGTACTGACTCAGAGAGAACACAGAGTTCAACTGAATCACAATCATACTGCCAGCTCCTTTCTGTTGTGTAAAGAGAGGTTTTTGCTATGCTAGCTCTAGCTAATGAGGGCCACAAAGAATAGAAGGCAAATGTATTTGTTGATTCTGCCAAATTTGCCAGTAAGATTGGGCTAACTTTCACGTCTTTCATACTCTGCTGAAAATGCATGCTCTGTGAAACTTAGAAAGTTGCCCATGTTCATCAATCAATAAAAAGGTATCAGTATTTGGATCTTGCGTATCCAGACATTTTTGGTTTTGGTTTTATTGAGAGGAAGGAGAATTTTTGAGTCTAAATCAAATGCAATGATGGCCATACTATAGATATCAAAACCAGTTAAGTTGCATAGGCAACATCAGGTTTAAATAGATTACAAGACAAATCAAACCTTCTGAAAGCTTCTTTTTTAGACTGGAATGGCAAATTTTCAGGTATAATTTTCAGACTAAGAATAAAACTTTCTGTTGATATATTTTCCTAAGGTCCTGCATAAGTTCATACTATTGTTTAACATTATTTTCAGCAACAGAAGTAAGCCCTTCTACGAAGGATCCTCCCTACTCAAATCTTACAGTTTACCTGGTTACACAAAATGAGGCAAATCAGGAAATAGGGAGAAGTTCAAAGATTGACACATGACTATTTGTGATAGAGTAAGGGAGAATCAAATGGCAAGGGAAATTCTGGTAAATGAAACAGATCCAAAAAGTCCCCCCCCCCGAAAAAAAAGAAATGAGTCTTGAACTATTCCAGCCTTCCCATTCTGGTACCCTCCAGCTATGTTAGACTCTGATTCACATCTGGCTAGTGTGCTAGTCTGAGATTATAGGAATTGTCATCTAACACATCTGCAGGGGACAAAGTTCTTCTTAATCCATCAGCAAATGATTTGTTCTAGTGAGGGAAATTTTGGTTCCAGGACTCACAACTTGTGAAAGACCTTCGCCTCCCTCTAACTTGACACACACTTCATGTCGTGGATTTTGCAGTGGAAGGAGCAGGTCTATTGTGGAAGCTGACAGGCCCATGACCAGATACACTGGAGAATAGTCTTCAGGAATCCTCCACTCTTTTCTGTTATGGAATATTCCTAGAAGACAAAACATAGGATTTCACCTGAGAGGTTCTTTAGAAGCAAAGCCAGTAATTGTGTCCCAGATGATGCTCACCATAACATTGCTGTAGTACCAAAGAATTATAAATGCTAAAAAGAGAAGAAAAAAATATTTAGAAGGCATTAGATACCATGGAATCCATGAGGAAATTGAGCAGACTTTGCCCAGTGTAGCCTAAGAGAAAAGAGGTCTTGTGCTTTCTGTTTCCATGTTGCTTGCCCTTTCCACATCATTTCTGTGTGAAAAAATCACTAGAGGGGGGAAAGGGTGAGAAAAGTAGATTTTGACCAAAGTCACCGGAAAAATAGTTGGCTAATGTGGGATTTGAACCAATGTCTTTCTATTTTCTTGTCCTCTATGGTATTCAGAAGACCACAGATTTCTTGTACATTTTACTGTCTCTGATACTGCAAGACTGCTCCTGTGAATTATGTATGCCACTCAAATCAGTACATAGTTTTGACCCATAAACAAAGGCAGAAATTCTGTTCAGACGTAAATTGTACAGAGCTCAGTGGGACTTGATATTTAGTAGATGTGTACAGGATTGAGTTGTAAGGCTGCAATCCTATACATACTTTCCTGGGAGTAAGTCACTCTGAACTATAAGAATTTCAATTCAGTCTCAGTCTTTCTTCACAGCTGAGACACTCTGGAGTCCTCTGCGATGCATAGTTAGTAGGTAGACATTTCCTGATTCTATGGACAGCACAGAGTTTTATGTCAGCCTAGATCCCGTTAGGTGCTTGCTTGCCTTTAGCAAACAGCCACCTGTTGATAACAGCTGATCTAGTAAGGCTGGTCAGCCTCTATGGACAAAACACCATGCTACCTTGAATTTAGGGGCAAAACATATTCAGCTTAACAGGAGAGTTTATTTTGAAAGAAGCAATAATTCTGTAGCACAGACCCAAAACAGATTTCTTAGAGCTATATTGCAAATCTTTTCTCCAATTGTCCAGATCAAAAACTGCAAATCAAAGTGAGTCTGAACTGATGAGTGTTCTCCAGCAATCAGGTTAGAAGATGAATTTCCTTTCAGCTCTTCAGAACAGACTTTGGGCAAGTGAACCTCAAGTTCTATCACTATACCAGGCAGGTCTCTATGCCTACGTGAAGTCAGATATCAGTATTATACACATGCTTTTTAAATTCAAGGCAGTGTTTGCTTCTTCTGTTTGGAGATGAAAGTGGCAAAGCTCGTTTCCAGGTTTTCTGGAACCTGTCTAAACTATTATTATCAATGTAAATTATCAGATGGGGAAAATTTTATTAGACAGTGATAACATGACCACCCATATCCCTCACTAATTCTCATGTAAATCTCTAATCTAACACTGATTGGCAAACAACATTGTTAAGAAACTTGAGAACAGATGGTTAGGCAAGGCAATCAATGCACAACAAGGGGGCTCTGATAACAGCCACATCACCTTTTTGGGTCCTCCTCTACCCTAGATACCTTGCAAATTCTTCCCTACAGATCATAGGCATTGTCAGCACTGACACAGCACTCTGTTCTGAGGGAAGGGTGGGAGGGGGCACTGCATCAAGAAACCATTTAACTTTACCAACAAGTGAGTATCATTGTACACTGACAGTAACTTGTCCAACTGCAGCAAGAGACAGACAGAAGAGATAAACGGGGTCCATTGTGGAGGAGAAAATCTCTGGATATGCCTTAAGAACTCCAATCCTCTGTGTATTTGACCTCAGTGAGGATTATCCTGAAGAAATGTGGTAAGTATTAATGTTTCCTGGGACAGTTTGGGGAAACTGGGCCAGGAGAGCTTACTTAGGTAAGTATATTTAATGAAGTAGCTGATAGAGAATATTGACCCATAATTACTTCTGTGAGCCTGCCCTACTTTTAAGATCTTCAAGGGAAAGATTTCTCTCTGCCCTACTACCATCACAGATGAATTTGGTGATAATGAAGGAAAGAGCCTTCTCAATGGTTGCTCCCAACTTGTGGAATTCCTTCCCATAAGAGGCATTGTTGGCCCCCCTCTACTCTCTATTCATTGAAAGGCAAAGCCCTTTCTAAGCAGGCTTTTGACTTTTAAGCTACTGTGGCAAAATGATGTTTTTAATGGGATATAATATTCTTTTCTCTTTTTGCTATGTTTTGGTGTGTTTTCAACTGTTGTAATTTACTGTTTGTAATAGAACTGTGTATTTAAATTTTTTTTTTAACTTTTGCATCAAATAGGGAGTTTTTTAGCATATTTTGTTTTTTTATTTCATGCAATCTGCCATAGCTTCCATTCTGGGGGAAAGGCAGAATATAAATAAAATTAATTATCTTTACCCTACCCCTTGAAATGCTTGCCTCCAAGCTTAAGCGCATCAGATAGAAATCTGAGATTTAAAGTGACCTTCCAAAACACATATAGGCCACACACATGTTGCTTAGTTTTTGTTCATACATTTTCAAAGGCCCCTTTGTGGAACTCAGGTTTTGGAATGTGTGTGGAACACAAGAAAAGTAGAACAGGGAGTAACATATCCTAGTTAGAAAGCCATTAGTAAAAGAACCTTATATTCCTGTTGTTACAGCAAATTGAAAGGCTATTTGAACCTAGTGGCTATAGTCAATTGATTAGGATATGTATATACTGATGTTCATTAACAATATTCCATGGCAATGTATAATTCAGTTCAATTATATTCAATTAAAACACAGCAATCCATACTGTGCTGTGCACAACAATCCATAATAAAAATGCTTCTAAGCTAGGCATTACAAACAGCAGCAAGTGGGTGCATTTTAACAAATGCTGATGCACCATCAAAGATGGTGCCTGACTTATACCTTTTAAGTACTTATAAGACTTTGGGCACATCACACACTTTCAGTCCCAGAAAAAACCAGAAAAAATGATAGGTTCGCCTTAAGGTTGTCATAAACTGGAAATTACTTGAAGGCACACAACAACAACAACAACAACAACAACAACAACAACAACAACAAGAAGATAGAAATGCCAATTTGTAGCTACATATTTGCTAGTGGGCCCTACTGAATTCAACAGGATGTGCTTCTGCACAGAAGTGTATTGGATTCTATTATACAAGGTCCTATACATTAATAAATCTTTCCCCTGTTTCTCCTGTCATCATCTCCCTTCTTCTCAAAACACCTTTCATCTGCTCTTGCTAATATAACACCATACATTTGAGGAGCCAGAGCTTTTGCAAAGTAACAATTGATGCCTCGTTTCTGCAGTCTTTCTGGCTTCCCTTATTTGCTGAAGTCACTGGAATGCAAGGGTTATTGACCTCCACATGGGCCCACACCTACATTCCAGCACACAGAGTGTGCCCTCCAGCAAAGCGGATAGAAGAAACCACTCACCACTGGGCGTTCCCATTCTACCAAGTGTTTGGAGGATACATAGCTGTAGGCTTTATTTTTAAAAAAGAGAGAGAGAGAGAGAGAGAGAGAGAGGGCAAAGAAAAAATGTACACATACATACTGATGACACCATTTTAGTTCTTCTAAGTCATTGTGAAATATTTAACCCTCCTAGGCACAGGCACAGGCACAGTGGCGAGAAGAGCAGGGGTATTACTTTGCTGTGGTATTTGCCTTCAGTTCTCTAAAAACCATTGATCCTGCCCAAAATTAAATACACCACTCTGTGCCATCATGCAATGTGGCAAGGTCATTTCTGTCAAACAAGTCAAATTGTAAAATGCATCTATTCCAATTACTGAGCAACCAGTCATCCAGCAACATCTGTAATTAATGCATTTTTGGGCATTAACTGCTCAAACCAATTTCCATGACCCTAAATCCTGAGCCCTCCGACTCATAGTAGTATCTCCCTGGCCTTACCTATCACCATCACAGGAATGTTTGGTGAGGACATGCGAGCTGGCCTTCTCAGTGGCTGGCATCTTGTTTGGGCTGTTGCCATCTTCCTATGTGTCAAGGAACCTCTACTTATTTACCCAGGAATAAGAGTGTATCCACACAGCACAATAATAGCAATTCTATACCAGTTTAATTGCTATGGCCTTAGGGATCTCTAGGGTTTGTTGTTTCATGAGTGTGTAGGATTTTCTGGTACACTGCCCTCAGCTATAACACTCTCTGGCAGAGATTTCTAAGTCCTGAACCAAATGACAGATCCTGGAATCTCAAAGGATGTTGCCAGGCCAGTTAAATTGGCATTTTTTTGTAACTGTGTTATATGGATACACTCTAAGCTTCCATTTTGTTCAATGGCACTTAGAAAGTGTGTCTAGCATTGCTAGTTGTCTTGTCAATGAGCTATTGACCTATCCACCTCTGTACTCTGTTCCTCCAAGTATCCAATATAGGATATCTGGGAGCAGCAGAGACTCTTAATACTTTTGGAAATTGTTGTTTCACATATTCTATTTTGAGGGTATTTTCCTGAAATTTTGTGTGTTTATATACATCAAAATTTAATGTATTTAATGTTACTCAGTGCCATTACTATGCTCAGCTCTGCAAGCCCCATCCCCATCTAAAAATGTCTGTATCTACTGCTACACCCACTGTATTTTAGATAACTGTGGCCTTGAACACCTACCTATTTATTTATTTATTTATATCCAGCCTTTCTCGCATATTTCTCCTTATGGTCCTTAATGAGAGCTTGGAAAAGTTACTTTTAAAACTACAACTACCAGAATCCCCTAACTTGCACCCAATCATTAAAACATGCCACTCTGGTATTAGTAACATTTTTTGGCCACTCCAGAATAAATTCTAATGAATATATGGGGCTTTCAAGTAAATAAGCATAAAATTACACCCCTTGCCATCTCTCTCTCTCTCACACAACATGTAACATGTCACGATTGCAACCCATTGAGTAAAACTTTATGTAGCTGCCACTTGATACACACTTTCCTAAGAAAAAGCCCCATAATAGATAATAAATACTAAATGATGCTTACTTCTAAGTGGATATGCATAGAATTTCTGTCACCCCACTGCCACATTATCCCACACAAGAGTATACGAGTGAGTGTGGAAATAACATATTCAAGTCTGACTGAAAACTTTCTTTGCTACAAACTGCTCCAAGAACATTGCTTTTTGAATGGTGGACTAGAAACTGGATCATTTTGTTAGCCAAAATGAAAATCAAAATAATGCATGCATTTTAGTGCTGGATTCATTATAACATGCATATATATAAACACATACACACACACACACACAAAGAGAGAGTTAGAGACAGGTATGTGAAGCATGCTTTTTGCAGTTTACCACCCAGGGTACTTTATGCCCTTCCTAGCAATGCTGACTCCATAACTGGAGCCTTTACTTCAGCAGTTAATTGCACCTTGTGTTCTTTCTGCTCATCAGATTTGCTCTGAGCAATTCAAAACCATAGATGTTCCCATCTGCTTCAACTGCTGCCCTTTGCAGTCAATCTACCCTGTACTTCTTTTCCATCAGCAATAAAGACATGAACTTTTATTGTATTTTAGGTAAACATTTCCAGTCCTTTTACACAGAACACTCACCCTCAACAAATCCATTGCTCATTGCTTACTGTTGACAATTAAGTGACAAGAGTACATTTTTCATAATCATACTAGGGTGGAAATTAGGACCAGGCATAATAGTGAATTCTCAATTCTTTACATCAAGATTTGTCCTGGAAAGATGAGCCATAGTCCCAACACTGCCGTTAACAAACAAATTGTAATCATTTTTCCCCCGGCGGAGTCTTGATATATACCTGGATGCATTGTTATGCCTAGAAAACCTGGTGACCAGTAGCAATGGAAAGTATAAAGCACATCAGAAAGAATAATTCACCAGCATGAATTCTGCACCGTTTTCTCCTGGTATCAGAACTGCAGGAAGTTTTTAGCAAAAACCAAAGGCCAGAACAAGAATCCAGAGCTATGAATTCTTTTTCGAG
Source organism: Ctenosaura bakeri (assembly GCA_948474755.1). Lineage (NCBI taxonomy): Eukaryota > Metazoa > Chordata > Lepidosauria > Squamata > Iguanidae > Ctenosaura > Ctenosaura bakeri. The sequence goes on along the minus strand of CAOLHI010005823.1, from coordinate 16,816 downwards.
AAATATTGTGTTCATAATTTAAGAACTGCAACGATTAGGCCATTATAGTTTAGTGGCAGGACATATACTTTGCATGTAGCATATCCCAAGTTCTGTCCCTGACACATCCATGAATGGTAGAGAAAGACTTCCATCTTAAACTCTATAGCAGAGGTTCTTAACCTTGGGCTTGTGGACCCCTCAGGTCTACAGAGATCTCACAGGGGCTCTGCAAAGACTTGCTGCTGGACACCAATAGTAGCAGCAGGAGGAGAGAATGCAGCAGGAGGTTGGTGGGTACCAAAACTGGGCGCACACACATGCCTGCCTCCATGTCCTTTTCATCAGGGACATGGCAGCAGGGAGTGTGGGCACCAAAGGCAGGCATGTGCACATGCCCAAATTGCTTCCCTGTTTCCCCACGAGGGACCTGCACCTGCTGCCAAGTCCCTGACAAAAGAGACATGGCAGCAGGTATGTATGGGCACCCAAACTATGACTCTGGAGACCAGGGTCTGAATCTCCACTTGGCCATGGAAATCCACTGAGTAACCTCAGGCAAGTCACATTCTTTCAGCCTCAGAGAAAAGCAAAGGCTTGTCAAGAAAACCCCCATGATAGGTTTGCCTTGGGGTCACCATTAGTTAGGTTTGAAAGGGGAGAGACATGATGACTAGAAAGAACTTTCTCCTGTCAGTGGCACTTTTTTTTGGTGTGTGCCTTCAAGTCACTTCTGACTTATGGCAACCCGCAGGTGAACTTATCCCAGTTTTTTTTCCCCAAGATTTGTTCCAAGATTTGCCTTTGCCTTCCTCTGAGGCTGAGAGAAAGTGACTTGCCCAAGGTCACCCAAACCATTTCCCCACTACACTTTTATAGAGTGTAATTATTCGATTTTTAACATTTTATGGAATCCTGGGGTTTGCAGTTTAATTCTGCAAACCCCAGGATTCCATAGGATGTCGAAAGTCAAATAATCGTGCTATAAGAGTGTAGTGAGGAAATGGCCCCAGTGTCTGAATAGTGTCTAAATCCCAGTCTCCAGAAGCCTTTAATAAATAAAGAAATCTGAATTTAAATATTGGAATCTTACATTTTTGGGGTCCCTGGCAATAAATTATATTTACAGGTGGCCCCCAGTAAAGAAAAAGTTAAGAAGCACTGCTCTATCACAGCCTATATTACATACCCTTTATGAATATTTACCTGTGCAACAGAGAAGCTAAAAATCCCAGTTAGTATATTTCAAAAATGCCTAACAGGACATAAGCACGAGTGTCCCAATGCCCATTTGGCCCTACTGATGCACATTGTCATTCTTGAGCCAGGATCTCAATGCAGAACGGAATTGATGTGCTTTAGGACCAAAGGTTCCATTGTGTGTCAGTCCTGTGGTGCATTGCTCCCAAAGCACTTTTCTGGCTTCCCTATGTAGTAACATAGCAATAGCCCTCTACTGGATATGGACCTTACAGAACTGCCCAATTCTAATTCCCTTGTATATAAGATCACTTAACAAAGATGTAACTCCCATGCAGGATTCCAACTACGGTTTTAGTTTTGTTTTGTTTTGGAAAAACCATTTTCCATACTGAAAATGTGTTTCCTGTACAGAAAAGGGGGAAGGATATGCACGTGCACACACACACATACACAAGACCTTCACATGTTCCTCTCTGCAAAATAATTAATCTGCAGCACTTCAGAATATTTGAATATGGGGTGAGTATTGCAGAGGGATATTTTTTTTCTCCTGCAACAGGGAGAAAACTACCATCATTATTCATCCTCACATGAGACGAGGTTTTACATCCTTGTTTGTCAAGGGCTTCATTTACTATCTCTGATGAAAAAGACTGCAGACCTTGTTAAGACATTCAGACCTACTCATTGCCATTCATGATCCCATAAATTATCACCTCAAAGCTAAAGTGTTCTGTATGGGGAGGTTCCTTGATAAGCATACAGAAGGTCTGAGTGCTGCAAACAAAGTACAGTGGCTCCCTCCCTGACAGGCAATGAGAATATATTATGCCAGGAGATTCAGCATTTGCATTTATTCTCCGTTTAGCTCCCAAAACCAACTTGCAGTCTTGTAGCCTGTACACTTCATGACTTAGGCCCTTTCCACACCTTACCTTTTTCCGGCGCTGGGGTACGGGGATCGCGTGAGCAGCCTCTGGCTAAAGGCTCTTGTGTACGGGGTCCTTTGACTCCACACAAGCTGCCTGCTTGCATGACAGCCCCGCTTCTTCCTTCTGCAGCACAGCCTGAGACCTTCCCAGGCTCCGCTGGGGCAGGAAGCGCGACCGGCACAGCTCCAGAGGCTCTGCATGCCAGGTAAGTGCGCGTGGAGCCTGGGAGCAATGCACAATCACGCACCATTTTTGGCTTCTAGCTGAAAATGAAAAGGTGTGCAATCGGTGCCTGCCAGCCCCTGGAGTGTTGTGCGATTGTGAGTGTGTCATGCACATTGCTCCTCAGAATTGCACGATGCTCCAGGTGCCCTTTCGCATGGAAAATGCCATGCCTTAGAAGCTCTTCCTGTCTGTGTTCCATCACAGTCTTTAAGGTCAGCTAAAGCCATTTCCACACTAGACTGTTCTAGTGCTATTAGTCCACTTTCAACCTCCTATGGAATCCTGGGGTTTGCAGTTTAGGGATGGGCATAATAGTACTATAACAATCTAGTGCAGAAATGGCCTAAGAATGGCCTATCAATTGTGTGATCTAAATCCAAGCAGCAACAGGCATGAGAAAGTTTTCTTGACATTACTTTGCAGGGAAGTAAATTGTTTAGTGTCTTAGGATCTCTTCACACAATGCAATTACAGCACCATAATTCCTGCTATGGCTTCATCCTAGGGATACCTGGGATTTGCAGTTTAAGGAGGAGTATTTAGAATTCTCAGCCAGGGAGCTCCTCTACTGCCACTCCAAACTACATATCCCAGAATTCCATATGGTGCAACCATTGCAGTCAAAGTGGGATCACTGTGTTCCAGTTTCATTCACAGTGAAATCCAATGTGCAAAGTGAAAGGGCCTTTAATTTGGTTGGTTGGTTGGTTGGTTGGTTGGTTGGCTGGTTGGTTTTCAATTGTGCTTTTCCTCACAAACCTCAGCATAGAATGAGACAAAAAGATATAGAATCAGAAAAATATTGAGTTAGAAAACACCACAGAGATATATACAAATTATACAAAACTGGAAGAACATAAATGATTCAAGAAAATTATAGCAGAAATGTCTGTATATATTAATAATTCATGTGTAACTGCAAAAGGAAAGGAAAGGAAAGGGAAGGGAAGGGAAGGGAGCTGAGAAGGAACTGCAAGTATAATTTTGAAGAGGAGATGGCTGAATGACTTTGACTATACTTACAGAGGTTCTTAGATATGTTTTGTTCTAGAGAACCACTGCTGGTCAGAGTAGAAAATACTAAAACAGATGAAAAAACAATGTGAACTAGTATAGATTAGCTTCCTGTATCACTTCTATACACAGGAGAAATAGGAAGCATCCTGGTGTTTTGTTTTTTTTAAAAAAAAAGTAGCCACCATTTCTCTCTGAAATGCTTGTAGTGGAAAATCACATGGTCTGATTTGCATATATCCTTTTTATCTGTGTGGACTAGAAAGGAACCAGACCAAGCTGAAGCATCTTTTCTCCATTTACTGAGAAGAGAGTGAATACACTGAAAGGGGGCCTCTGCCCCCCACAGTGAGCAATATGTGGACATGGTTCTGTTAGTTTCAGTAGAACATACCTGAATCCAGTTTTATAGGAGTTTTTTCAGTGATATACAGTGTATGTGCATACATTTAGTCTACACACACAGACAAGAAGAGAAAAAGAGCGCTCAGAAGAGAACAACAAATCATAAGCATTTCATAAGCCTATAATCTTCATGTCCAGACTTTATACCCTCAAGTGCACTTCACTTCCTCCTGTACAAGCAACCTTTGTTAGACCACAATTGTCTGTTAAAATAAACAGTAGCAGCCGGTCATAAACCTGCATGGTATACATGGAAAAGTAGTAGAAGAATGCTAGTATAGCTTTTATAATACCAAGGACAAAGCTCTGTTTCTTGGCAACATGAATGAACCTCTTAGACTTGCTCATTCTGAACTGCACAGGCTTCAGCTGGTGAAGTTCATTCCACACCAAGAATCTGGGCTTTTATAAGGCTGGTAAAGGGCCTAATTACCCTAAAGGCACGAGAACCTGTCTGATCAGCCCTGGTTAGCACTTGGATGGGAGATCGCCAACAAATACCTGATGCTTTAGGCTGTACTTCAGAGGAAGGAACTGGCAAACCACATCTGAGTATTCCTTGCCTAAGAAAACCCTATGAAATTCATGAGGTCATCATAAGTCAACAGGCAACTTAAAGGCACTTACACACACATGAAGAAGAAAAGGTAAAGGATTGATCCCAAGAAGAATGAAAGAGGAGGAAAAGGCATATAAAAAGAGATGCACCACACACATTTGTTATGTAGGGAAGGGGCTACTTGTTTGGTTTACATATTGGTATGCACTAACCAATGATATTCATTTTCACTTCAGGTGCCCTAGTGGGCAGGAAAACAATTAATAAATAATACTAATATTGTGTTACTGCGGTCTAGGCCTACCCAAAGAGATCTCCTTGATATCAAACAATTTGGCTCTCCTCTGCCACCCCGCTCCACGTGTTTGCGAGGCCTCCGGACAAGCATGCAAACAGGCATGGCTGATAATTGCTGGACATTCCATTCTCCACCCAGGCAGGTCAGATAATGCCAGTTTGTCGCTTCAGGGACCTCTCCGACAAACACCTCATTGCACATGCACAATACTAACAAAGGCTCCCTGCCCCATGCAGGCAACCTGACAAAGCTGTACTAAGCACTCCACATTTGCATACTGGCTACACTATTGTTAGCCCAGCTCTAAGTCAATCATGCTAAATTCTGACCTTTCCAAAGCTTTGTCCCACTCCTAAAATGCATTGTTCTCACCGAGTAAGGCATGGCCTGCAGTCACAATTCACCCTATAAAAACCCCTGATTCCGAGACCATCCTTGGATCGCTCCCGAGTTCCATCCAGCCTTGCCGCCACTCTGCTTGGCGAGCTCCCCTCAGCTAAACGCGCTGAGTTTCCTGATCGCACCCCAAATTCGCTCTCAAGGTCCAGGACTATAAGACAGGTGTCGTATCACCCATTTCCCCCTAAAAATCCCTATTCCAAGTCAATCTCTGATTTCATAGTTATCAGTGTGACTGTGGTGTCTGCAATATTGGTCTGTACTTAATAAACATCATTTTTACTATTTTAACCCGTCTGGCTGCTTGACTGACCTGACCCCATAGACGCTGGGTTGCAAGATCCTGCTAAGTTACCCTGCCTCTCGCTAGCTTCAGTGAGTGCTCCGGCTAATTTTCCCCAAAGTTGTGTTGTTGTTTGGTTATTTAGGTGTCCCTCCTTGGACCCCCAGTAAACAGGGTAACAATTGCTACTATTAAAAATACAAACTGACCTAATTGACCCTATCGCTTCTCGGCCTTTTGGCTAAGATCAAGTGTAGTAATTGTTATTGTATATCACTTTGAGGCCCTGCCAAACAGAAAAATAGTTAATGAATACTTTAATGAGGTTAGAATGATAATACTAATGATGACTACCTAATAATGAGTTAGTATGTGAACTGCAACACAGCCATCGTTCATTTTTGTAGCTTTTGTGTTTAAAAAATGCAATACATTTTTGTGCATTCTTTCAAAATTAGATCATCTGTAAACTGTTGTGGAAACAGAACATAACAAGCCAGTACTTATAAAAAAGTGAATGTTACAGTCAGGGAAATAGACAGATTCATCCTTTCCTAATGAATTGAGCAGAATTTTTAGAAAATGTCTCTAATTTCCAAGCTGTACATCAAATGCTTATGATGCTAATCTGTTATCGGAAAACATGCAAAGTAAGGAAACTGGAAGAGGGCAATATAGAAAAATGAGCAAAAACCAAGTTGCTGTTTTCCAGAAGCCAAATACTGAAAAGATTAAATGAATGCAGATTAAAGTAGCTTTTGGTGATGAGCAGCCAATCAAATTAGCAGACATTTGACAGGACAAATATTAATTCCCCCACGTTATGGTTCAGAACAAGATTCTCAGATTTGATCCACATTGATTTAGCTACACCTTCCTTCACCTTTGCATAGAAACTATGAATCATGTACTTTGTTAGTTTAGTGTCAGGGCTGAGTCAAGAAACAACTCAGGTAGCCAAGTGATGCATGGAAGCACATCAGTGCCAGAAAGACTGTATGTCACAGGTAAGTTCCCACCCCTGACAGGAAACCCTTTATAGCCATTCCTTCTCAGAAGAGTTCAACAGCCAGTGGAGGCAGATGAAGCCAGCTCACAATCTGATAATATTCCACTGATGGGAAGGTGTTCCAAGCAATTCTAATGACTGCACTAACCATATGGAGCAATTGCATAATATGATAGCTAACATGATAGTTAATTTGTTAACTTTTCATCTTCAGTTTTTTAGTTGTATCATGCTTTAACTTTATAGTAAGCTGCCTTAGGTCACAGATCAAGAGAAAGGTAGGATACAAATTAAATTAAATAAATGAACAGAATAAACATGGAGAAGAAAATTTTCTGGTCCTCCTGGAGGAGGAGGAGGAGGAGGAATGGGTGGTGAGGGAAATGTCTGAGCTCTTGTGATCATGCTCATGAAAAAATACATAATTTATCTATAGCAAAATAATGGAGATTAATTTCCATGGAATTCTCAACGTAATAGTAAGATAAATGCCATCAAAAGTCTGTAGAGCAAGTATCCATTTCCAAAGAAAATATATTTGTATCATACAACTGGCTTGCATTATACGTAACCTAGATTAATTTGTATTTTACTTCCTTAGATGTTTAAAGAGGCCACTGCTGGATGCACCAGACAAGTTGTGACAAGTAATGATTGGCCTTTTGCTGTTTATGGCCATGCTTTTTGCCGCCCAACCCACGAAATGAAGAGACCACACACAGGACTTGGGTTGAACTAGGGCAATTTATTAATATGCCTAATTAACATAAAAAGGGAATTGAACTTGAACTTGAACTTCTGGTCTGAGAAAAAGGGGGGTCCACCATGTGCGGACTAGGGCAAGAGTCAGCTCCTGACCATCTTCCCTAGCCCGTTGAGCAAGATACTGGGCCCCAAAGCCAACTGCTGAAGGTGGATTAAGACTTTGGCCGGCCCTTGTCTGGAAGGTGAGCCCCAAATGACCACCACCCCCGGCGCACAACAATGAGGGTGAGTCCAGGGCCCTCCTCAAGGATAGCATTTATCCTACACCAAAGGGTGCCATAGGTACTCGCTGCAGCCTTAGACCCCCCAGTGTCAGGGCTGAGTCAAGAATCAACTCAGGTAGCCAAGTGATACATGGAAGCACATCAGTGCCAGAAAGACCCTGGGTGACAGCAATTGTGGCTGTGGAAACCTATTTTTGACCAAATTAAGACACCACCCTGTGAAGTCAATTACCCAACCCTTGGCGCAGTGTAGGGTAGGCAAAAAAAAACCCTAACAGGGGGAAAAAATTCCTACCCGGCCCCGAAGCGACCAGTTAATCTTACACTGAAACCATAGGGAGGGAGGGTGGGTCGCCAGAAACAAAAGAGGCTGAGGGGGAGGCGGGGCGGCCTTAAAAAGTACCTGCAAACCCCGCTTCCCCCCATCGCCCAGATGTTCAGCACTCTTCACTCAAGAGGCCGGCAAAGGCCGTTTCTCCCCCCCCGGCCACCCGTGATCACGTGGGGGCAGTGGGAGACGAATTCTGGAGCTTCCTTGTCAAAACTCTCTGTATTCCAGCCCAGCCCAAAGTTCTCAAATGGTCCTATTAGTTCCCAAAGATTCTTAGTCTATGATTTTCAAAAAATAGTCTTAGTACATGTGTGGAAACAGGTGGTTACTGTTCCACAGGCTTCTTTGGAACATGTCTGAAGAAGACCTCATGTTACTCTCTTTCTGCAAAACGTGAATTTATGTGGTGATGAGTTCAAGTTATAACACACATGCACACACACCATTCATACCTTACAATGCTTCCTTCAAGACTGTGTGCATTGTGTGCCCTGAAGTCATTCCCAGCTTAAGGTGACCCTAAGGCAAACCTATCACAGTGTTTTCTTGGCAAGATTTGGTCAGAGCAGGGTTGCCTTTATCTTCCTCTGAGGCTGAAGAGTGTGACTTCTCCAGGTCACCTAGTGAGTTTCCCTGACTGAGCGGGGATTCAGACCATAGTCTCCTGAATCATAGTCCAATGTTCAAACCACTATACTTTACTGACTCTTTACTCTCTTCAAGAGTACCTAGTAAGAAAGTACCTAGTTCTACCCCTTTCTGTCTTTGGTTTCCTCACATGGAAATAAATGCATTTGAAAAGCAAAAAATCCATGCTCATCTGATGGCTCTCCACATCAGAAAGATCTCCAGTTTTCCAGGCTTCTTGCTCACGTAGAGAGCTTCCCCCAAACCAGCAACCACACCTCTCCAAATCTGTCACTAGCCTTGCAGACAATCTTTTACACTGGGGGAAGCAATAGGCATATCAGCTGTTTTGGATTTGACCCTAACCAATAGAGGTGACCTGGTTAATGGAGTGGAAATAGCGGAATCCTTGGGTGGAAGTAACCATGTTTTCCTAGGATTTGTTATACAGAGGAAAGGGGAGGCCAAACATAGACACTCAGAATGCCGATTTCAGTAAGATTAGGGAAATACTGGGTGGTCAGAAATGCTGCAAGGTAAGATTGCTCATGATGCATGGGAGTTTTTGTATTTTTTTTAAAGGTGAGGTATTGAAGGCAATGTTGCAAACAATTCCAAGGAGGATGAGAGTTATCTAAATAAACTAGGGAAGATGTACAAAGAACTTTCAGATGAGCCGAGATTTAAAAGAGACATGGGTAAGAAATGGAAGAAGGGAGAACCCACCAAAGAGGAATTTTAAACAACTAACCAATATTTGTAGGGAGAAAGTCAGAAAAGCTAAAATGTTCAGAGCAAGAAGAAGAACAAGGAAATAGGAAGGTCACTGCATAGAGAAGATGGTAAAATGCTAACATAGAGAAGGCTGAACTATGTAATATGTTCTTTGCCTTAGTCTTGTTTCAAAAGAAAAACAATATTCTAAATGGGGAAAATAACATAAATTATGCAGTAAGGGAGTACAGCTCAGAATAAGTAAAGTTAAAGAGATAGCAAAGGAAAATTTGGCTTCTTAGGTCTCCAGGATAAGAACTGAATCCAAGGTATTACAGGAACTTACAGGTATGATCTTGTTACCGCAGTTTCTAGCCCGGACTTGAGGGATATTAGATATCACTTTGATATCAATAATTTAGCCTTCTCTACCTATTCCTCTCCACATGCTGCGAGGTCCCCCGGACAAGGTCGCAGACAGGCATGTCCATTAATCGCTGTAATATTCCACACAAATACAGGCAGGCCAGAAATAGCTGTCCCGCCACTTCAGGAGACCTCAAAGGCAAGTACTCTATTATGTATGCAGGCTACATACAAAGAACTCCCTGCCTCGAGCAGGCAGCTTGATTAGGAGAATCCTCATCTGTCAAGCACTCTGTGTTTGCATACTGTCTACTCTATTGTCAATTCGGACTTAATTCAATCATGCTAAATTCTGACCTTTCGGAGGCTTTGTCTCCAGCCCAAAACTCATTGTTTTCCCCAAGTACGGACTAGCCTACGACCGCATTTCCCCTATAAAAACCCCTGACTTTGAGAGCTTCTTCGGTTCGCTCCCGACTTCCATCCTGCCTTGCTGCTGCTTTGCTTGGCGAGCCTTCCCCTCAGTCCCACGTACTGAGACTTCATACCTCCGAACTTCTGCTGCAGACTACCCAGGCTTCAGGACGGGTGTAGTATTACCCAAAACAACAACTCCTCTTAAAAATCCCTCTATCTCACTCCAACCTTTATTTCTATAGTTATCTGTGTGAGTGTGCTGCATACACTGTTTGATTGTATTTTAATAAAGATCACAATTATTATTTCAATTCTGTTTGCTTCTTGACTTGGCCTGACCCCATAGACATTGGGTAAAAGATTCCACTCCGTTGCCCTACCTCTCATATTGCTAGCTTGTGCTCTGTGCTAATTTCCCCAACTTGTGTAATTGAGAGCACATTTAGGTGTCCCTCACAGGACCCTCAGAAAACAGGGTAACTATATCAGAGCAACTGTCAATTGTCTTTGAGAATTCTTGGAAGACAGGAGAGGTCCCAACAGATTAGAAGAGGGAAAATGTTGTCCCCACCTTCAAAAAGAGGACCCAAACAACTACTGACTGGTCAGCTTGTTATGGATACTAAGAAAGATTCTAGAACAGAACATTAAACAGCCAGTCTGCATGCTGTGATTACCAGAAGCCAGTATCAGTTATTCAAAATCAAATCATGCTAAAATAATCTTAATCTCTCTCTTTTCTCTCTCTCTCTCTTTTTTTAAATCAGGGACTGCTGTGGATGCAGTATGCCTTGATTTCAGTAAGGCTTTTGACAAGGCCCTCCATGATATTCTTGCAGGCAACCTGGTAAACTGTGGACTAGATAGTGTTACAGTTAGGTATATTTGCAATTGGTTGACAAACCCAAAGAGTACTTACCAATGGTTGCTCTCCATCCTGGAGAGAAGTGACTAGCTGGCTGCCTCAAAGTTCTGTCCTAGGCCCAGTATTGTTTCATGTCTTTAAAAGTGAGTTAGATGATGGAATACAAGGCATATGTATCAAATTTGCAGATGACACCAAAGCAGGGAGGAGCTAATACCCCAGAGGACAAGAACAGAATTCAAAATGAAATTGAAATATTGGAAAGCTGGACCAGAACTAACAAAATTCATTTCAACAGGGAGAAAAGTAAGGTACATCTAGGCAAGAAAAATGATGGGTGACACCTGGCTCGAAAGGAGTACATATGGAAAGCATCTAGGGGTCTTAGTAGATCATGAAATAAACATGAATCAACAATGTGATGCAGCAGCCAAAAAAAGTCAGCGCAATACTAGAATGCAGCAAGAGGAGTATAGTGTCCTTGTTGTGGGAAATATTAGTGGTATCCTGTTGTACTTTAGTCAGGCCTCGCCTGAATTGCCTGGACCAGATGGCCGCTATGCTCCCTTCCAATGATTCTATGATTCTGTACTGGTGGTTTTGATCCTACCCTCTTACCTTTGACCCTGCCCACATCTGAAGACCGGGGTAAAAAATATGAAGAAGAAGAACCAGCATGTTTCCATCCCAAAACTTCCCATTTATGAGTTGTTTGGTTCCTAACTACAAAAGCAATCTTTCATCAATAAGCTTACAAGAACAATCTCTGAAAGAGATTTCATTCCTCAGTCTGAAAGAGGTTCTCCACCCTTGTTCCACAACAAACAACATCAAACTGGAAGTAGAAAAAGAAACATACTTTGAAGTTAATTGACAGTAATTAATTTTCATCATCAATGCTTTTCTTTTTTCTTTTCTTTTCTTGCCTTAACTCACTGCACACAGTACATTCAACACTTAACTACTCAAGTGAAGTAAGTTTCTCTTTCAACTCCATATCCAAGACAAGCACCAAACCTGCTGACTCCTAAGACTGACTCTTTGCAGGTGACCCTGGAAGTAGTGCTTAACCATTTCCCTTCTGCTAATTTTCTCTGATAATTGCCTCCAAATCCATTTTGCATCATGTTTCTCCCTCAGATGAGGTCTAAAATTGGAAGTAAACTCAGCTGGAGACAAATAATTGGAGGAAAGGAGATTTGCAGAGCAAACTCAGTAATGATAGAATGGCATCAATATCACCTCCTCAACCTACAAAAAATACCTCCTCCTATTCTATAACACCAGTAAAAGCAAGTTTGGTGACACAAACCTACAGACATAGGACAGAATCTTATGGAGTTCCAGTGGAATATAGAGGCTCAAGAATGTGAAAACAACAGAGGCATCCATAGTGATGATGGCAGGGGCAGAGCTACACCCAAACGTTGACCAGACATAATGCTAACTGTTGCATCACTGAGCAGCTACTTGCATTAAAACGCAGCAAATATGTAGGCTCATGATGATATGATATGACCTGAGATGGTATGTTATTAGGAAAAACATTATGAAGAACTTTCTGATGGTAAGAGTTGTTCAACAGGAGAACAGTTAGACCTTCTCAGAAGTTGAGTTTCTCCTTCATTGGCGGTTCTTTAAGCAGAGCTTGGATGGTCATCCATTTGCCATAGTTGAGTGGCAGATTCCTGCTTTGGCAGAAGGTTGAACTAGAATTACCTTGGTGGTACCAACATGACTAATTTGTCTTCTATGTCTGTATACACACTGCTTTTCTATTATTTGTACTCAAAGGGCATAGCATTTTGCTAAGAAACTCCCAGAGCTTCAAGATTTTACTTCTTTGAACAGCAGTTACCAGATTCCCCTAGCCAGAACTGGCCATGTTGGCTAGAGGATTCTAGGAGCTGCATTTCAAAGAATTAAGCTTTCCAACCTTTGGAAACTTAACAATAAAAAAATAGACACTCTTAGCAAGCAAACAAACTACTGATAAAATAGTACAGTTAAATTTGTGGAGCATGGTTTCTATTCTACACATAGTCATCCAAGGGTTGCTTCCATTTACTTCAGTGATATTTATTTTTGACAGAGTAGGCTCAACTGGTAATACACTTTCAGCTTTAACAAAAGATCTTCCAACTGCTGAAATACAACCTATTGCTTTTAATTAGAAATACAACCTTTTAAATACTTGCCATTCAAATCACTTGAGTGAAGCAGAAACCTATTTAAAGAAACAGTTTCTGCTTCACCATTTCTTTTTCATTCTCTGCCTTCCTCTATGCTAATTTGTCACAAACAGCACTGAAGGCCTCTTTATCACCTCATTTACTTGGCAGAGGAACATAGGAAGCTGCCTTACAATGAATTAGATTATTGGTTCATCCAGCCCAGTATTGACAACACCGACTGGCAGTGGGTCTCCAAAATTTCAGCCAGTAGTCCTTCCTGGACCCACCTGGATATGCCAGGAACTGAAATCTGAACCTTTAAAATCTGTCATATTTGTGCTAGCTTCCCTTTGCATCACAGCAATCTGTTGCTATTACTTTTTAGTGACAACCAATGAATAATGCATTGTGTTAGTCATTAGCACAATATTAGTTGTTTCTAAATTAAAACATTTTTGAATGATCTCAAAATGACTAGTAGTCTTCTACAATTACCATCCAAAAGGACATTTGGAAGGAACAAATGAACATTACTTAACATTAGCAGTTAATGTTGCTGATGTTATTATCACGGTTGAAAGTAATTATTTTGGCCCTTGTGGTCCCCAAAAGCAACAAGTTAACAACATTATGTCTAAACCCTAGACTTTCTGGGTGCAAAGTATGGACTTCACCATTGAGGAAACAGCCTTGTGTCTGGTAGATGTCATCATTTGTCATCATTTCTGTTCTGAAAATGTCCCAGAGCTGTGCCACTCTACAATCACACACACACACACACACACACACTCTGACTCAACCACTGTTGGTGGTAGAGACTTCATGCAGATCTCCAGAAACAGCACGGACTGTGAAAGGAATAGATGCCAACCCTTTGTGGTTCTCTACAGCCCTTTCCACAGTGTCTGCACTTCTTCATGATGTCATCACGGTTCCGCTCCTCTCCTGTCCCCAGGCAGCATGATCGTGAATTAAATCATTGGCAGGTTTTCTCTGTCAATGACCCATGATTGCACCACTATCACACACTTACCTGTCCTGTGGAAGGGCAGGAAGCATGATGGCAGCACTTCCTGCCCCAGCGCAGCCTGGGAAAGCACCCAGCTGCTCTGCAGAAGGAAGCTGCGTATCCATTGCACTCCCTTCCACAGAGTGCTGGTCCTGTGCAAACGGAAGCGCGACAGAGACGCTGCTGGGATCGCCACCGGAGGACCATGCAAGAAAGTAGGGTGCGGAAAGGGCCTGTGTTCCTTTCTAGTTTTTTCTCCTTTTCTTTCCTTCCCACCCCATGAGTACTTTTCTTCTTTAAAGATTCACATTCTTCACTGTATTATTCCTAGAATTAAGAAGCATAAAGAACAAATATTGCACTCGAAAAGCACAAACTCAAACTCTGTGTTGCAAAAGAAAAATGAAAAAAATTACACATACACATGCAAAGGTGTCAAATTTATCAACCATTTTGTTTCATTTTATAAGAAAATGTGGAAATTCTTGTTTAAAACTGTTGCTTTTTTTAATTTTGTGACTAGGCTCAACTACTTTGCAAAGGTCCTTCTCTTTTATGAAACCTCAGTGGGTCATCTCCAGGGAAATCCTCTATGCTTTTTGAGAAGGATGGTCACAATGACAATACTGATCAGTGCCTTCTGACAAAGCAAAAGGGAAATGGGCTTGCAACAGAGAAGGCTACGAAGGAAAAAATCCTTCCTAGTCTACAATGAATGGGATCTCTGGTTTAAGAGATATTGGGGCAGCTGCTCCTTTATGGGGAACCAGAAGGGATTTGGAGGTTTGGGGGGCTGGGGGGAGGAGGGAAGCAACATTCCTTTAAAAGTGGAGACAGCTGAAAGGCGGGGGAAGGCACAGAGTGGCCAGACAATGGGAAGGTCAGAGCTAATGAGTTAAAAATATACATGTGCTCTCTCCAGTTTGATTCTATTTCCTGGAAGAAGTTTTATTTTATTGCCGCTGAAAGGGCTGAAAACTCTATGAAGCCTTTGCCAGCTGGAATAGCCTCTTTGCACCTGTCTTTTTGTTTACACAAATCCCTTCTCTAATAGAGCTAATCACTGAGCTTTGATAAATTTGCCAGAGCCCCTGATAGGAGCACCATTCTAGTCCTTGGTGCTAAACAAACAGACCATTGTCTCCATCAGGCAAGCCAGCTTGTTAATAGTTAAACTGGGGATAGTGAGAGAAGAAATGGGGGGCACCCCATGCAGGAGGAAGCATCCAAGTGTCAGCCTGTGAACAGTCAATTTGTTTATACATGCTTATTATAATATGCAGAAACTTGGACATTTTGCACCTCTGCTTGCGTGTTGTGCAGAGGGGAATCTGGTACAAAAATTGGCTTCCTGTGACTCTGCTCCTTCCTTTAAAAGAAAGAGAAAGAGACAAGATTCCTGCCCTTCTGGCTGCCAATGGGAAATACAGAAATGTTTAGGCAATGTCTGTGGAGGGCTCAAGAGCAAGAGACAAAGCTTCTAGTGTGTGTCTGTATGTATGGCGGGGGGGGGGTTGAGCTTTGCTGCCCATTGCAGCTGCCCCTGGCACATATCCCTGTCTCCTGCTACTTCACCCACCCCACCATGCCTCCTCCTGTCCTTTGGCTGGGAGCACCTCAGACCCTTGGAGAAAGATTTCTGAATCCTCTGAGAAGGCCAAGACTGCCCTCAGAAAACACATTAGACAAAATGAGATCTTGTAAACAAATGGCCTGATATGCTGCATTGGTTTACATGCTTCTCCTTTTCTGAATTTGCTGGGGAAAAGGAAGGCAGGGTAGAGAGGGGAACAGCTCAAAGGGACATTGTTTC
This sequence comes from Ctenosaura bakeri, assembly GCA_948474755.1. Classification (NCBI taxonomy): domain Eukaryota; kingdom Metazoa; phylum Chordata; class Lepidosauria; order Squamata; family Iguanidae; genus Ctenosaura; species Ctenosaura bakeri. Next base: position 1,205 of record CAOLHI010005823.1, on the reverse strand, counting down.
CTTATGGAAAGGAAGACATTTCAGGGAAGTAGGGCTAAGATTGTCACAAAGGGTTAAACAGAGATTGGCAATACTGACCTTCCAGTTCATGGATAACAACTCCTATGAGCTGTTATCATTAACTATGCTTGCTTAGGTTGATGGAAGCAGCAACCCAACAACATCTGAAGGGCCACCATTGTAGAGCTCTGGTTTAAAGAATGCTCTCCAACATTACACAGATGAAAAATGGGGAAACGTGTGGCCAAGCAACATCAGAGTGTGGTCAGGAAGGCAAAAGGGCACACAAGCTAGGAGAGGCTCAGCAGTTTGCTTTTGCCCAAGTCTACAGGGAAGAGCAAGATTCCACCCCACTCCTATCGTCTCCCTGCTGAGCAAACAACGTTTACACTTTCAACTCAGTTTACAGCAACTGAAATGAACTGAGCACAAAGGGAGAAAGTGGGAATCAGAGAAAGAGATGTGAACATCTTAAAAGCAGCTGAAAAGGTTGGACAAGAGAGGATTAACTGGAACTAACCTACCAAATTAGGACAATTGAAGAGTATGTCTCCTTACATTGTTTAGATGCCAAGCCTAACACTAGAAGTGATAAACTTGGCAGCTGGTCCCAGCATCCTGGCATGGTCCACTGCTTACCCCTCTCTTGAATATGACTTGCCAGGGACTACTGAGTGACCAAACAAGGATTTGAACCCTGTTTTCCTAGGTTCTATGTAAAGTACCAGATCAAAAATACATTTTAAGAAAATGTTGAAATGATCTTAATGCCCAGTAACAGAGATATGTTTTTTATTGTTCCAGTTTTTAATCGATCAGCCAAAAACTCATTATATTTGTATATATGGTAGAACTACACCATGACCCACTACATGCAGCTTTTGTATGCAGGTTGTCCCTGGACATTAGCTCTACGGTGGAAGAAAACTATCATGTATGAAAACAGCCCTTGGACATGAAAGTCACCAAACTATGGCAAGCAGGGGAAAGGCAGTGTCTTCTCTGTCTCTCTTGAGAAATGTTTATTGTTCTGAGCCCTTAGGGGTTTGCATCTTTGGTGTCTTGCCTCTCCAGAGACAGAGGTTACAGATAATTGGAGCCTCAGGGTAGTGATTTGCAGCAAATAATCTCTCAGTCTCTTCTCTCTTCTTCTTCTTCTTCTTCTTCTTCTTCTTCTTCTTCTTCTTCTTCTTCTTCTTCTTCTT